>JAFMSR010000009.1:50760867-50856218 GCA_022818135.1 Saxidomus purpurata | reverse complement strand
AAAATCCATGTAAATAATTATTTATTTATTAATCATTTTTTTGTTTTCCCGTATCTTGACTGAAAATAAACAGCCGTTGCCATTTTATCAACAGTCCACATTTATCGCGATAATTCACGTTTTAAACAACAGAATATATTGTGTATATGCCAGTGACTTAATAAGTATTTAAAGCTTCCATTAAACAAGCCGAATATTTGAATATATTCGAATATGACCAACCGCATATTCGAATATTGATTTCAGTATTCGTTTCCATCCCTAGTTTTTAGCTGATTTAGATGAAATACACCCTAGCTATGACAAGAACCAGATTTGTTTTGAGAAAACAGTCTTGCTAACAATTACAGTAATATTTTTATAACCAGAAAATCTTCTGCTGAAATTTTTTTTGATATACCTGTCTCCTCTAGAGAAACAATGAAAGAGCTGTTCTTTTTGACTTCTCCTCCTAATGACTGAACCATATCTTCTGCTGCATCTACAAAATGTTAAGGATTTGTTGCATTTTAACAAGATAACTGCAAAATCTTTTGATTTTAAACATTGTTTTAGCAGAGAAAGACATAATTATTGACAAAATATTTGTCAACCTTTCCCCAATTAAAAAAAATGACTTTACAACAGGTGGTCATAAAAATTAACAGTTTCTAATTAACAGATTTAATTTGAACTATTTACATGTACTTACAGCCAGATTAGATCTATATGCTTATGTATTTTTGGAAACAACCATCTTTGCAAATACTAGGTCATACAGGACGTGTTTATTAATTAGTTCAAAGCCAATTTCAACCCTAAATATTCAAGGTAACTTAAGCACACACCAAATTTGAGGTGACTACAGAAGAAATACAAATTAAAACGGAAACCTGGCTTAATAGCCAACTTGGAAAGCAACATACAAATACCAGTCCTGTAATTATTTTTTTACCTTTTGGAAAGTCAGTTGATTCTCCAGTGAAGGCAATTTCCATACCTCTCATTAGCGATCTTTTACACTGTCTAGACATAGATGCACCAAGCCCATGTGGGAACTTTTCGTCTCCCAGTATTTCAAATTCTTCCTGAAAGCATGTTTTGAAAATTTTACAACTTTTACAATTCTATGTTAGTGTTGATATGCAAAGGTGGTGCTGTTGTAGAAATAGTTTTATATGTAATATAAAGACGAGATAAAAACCTAATGAAAAAAGGCAAGCTTCGTCAGTTTGATGGGCCAAATTGACAATTTCAGGAAAATAAAGGACTTAAAAAAGACATGCAGTGTTGTACAATCTTCTGGTGGAATAAACTATAGATTAGCTTTTCTGGTTTGTGCAAAATATACCTAAAGTATTTAAATATCATTTCTCACCTCTGGCAAAAAGTACCCTGCTTCCAAGCATTTTAGGACATAATGGTGGTCAAGGACCCAACAATGATGAGCAATGCCAAGCAAGTACTTTAATGACCTATCACAGCAGCGTGGTTTATCTGAAACAAAGGTATACAGCTTTAAATTTGATTTTAATAGGGTAAAACCATGATACAGGTCTTCTTAAAGGAATATCATTGCAACAAACTGACTGGTACAAGCAAAACAATTAGTAAGATTAATAATATCTGTCAGGTTTGAGTTCCAGATAGGAATTTCCATCCCGAGGGTACCTGCCCACTGGGCGGTAACGAGGCTTGCAGTTTTACCACCCATGAGCAGGTTCCTTTGACAGAATGGGATGGGCTCAACTAGTCGAGACAAGTCACATGATTCCTATATAGCCCCAACATCACTTTGTGAAAAGGTATTGATATTCAAACTACATGTAATTACTTAGGGAATTATTAAATTTTACTGGCAAGACACACAATACATGTATTAACAAGAGCTCATTTTTTTATTAGACTAATCATATTAGCTTGCAATCTTCTTCCAATAATCAAGCCAAAAATGCTACAATGTTAAACTGATTCTTCCACCAAATTGGTCTTAATAAATATACCTGCACTACATTGCATTATAACATGTGTTGTAGAAGATTGGAACGTCGATATATATTCTCCCCCACATTTAGCAACAAGTTTAACCATCAGTTTCTGAAAAATAATCAGATTTACTTGAAATGGGACTGCTTAAACTAAATAGAACACAGCTAGGTGCTGACTAAAAGCTCAAATCTCAGTATTCAATTACAACTTCCAACTGATTACAATTCACTTGAGTGTATTCTTTTATATAGCAACACAAGTCTACAGAATAAAGTTAAGAAGGCAAATCTCTGAAGCAGTGTATACCCTGGTATATCTGAGTAAAATGGCAAATATAGTTTTATTGTATTTGATCAGGACAGTGGTTGATCTAGAGAACACTGTTCTCAGAAAAATGTACCTTTAATCTTTCACTTCCTGAACAGACAAACACTCTTCTTAAGTGACCTGAAAAACAATTTACCTTTTGAAAGTGTGGTGAAATTTCTTTATTCCCCAACCATTAAGCAATGATAGTTTTATTTTCTCACCTCATGGTTTGTATAAAATATGTTGAATTTTCAAAAATTTACAACAGTAAGCATAATTTGGCGTGCAACATCATTGTACGCATCAGGTAAATGACATCATTTATGATGTAAAAACTAGATTTCTCTGTGCAAATCACTGTCAGATGTTCGAATGTTGCTGGGGTATGGGACAAGTAGTTTGAGATAGGATTATCTCACACTGGTTAAATGACCGGAAATATGTATCCCATAGATGAGAAAACCACGACCCACAGCATCACGGTATTTATTTATAGATATATCCTTAATGTATTGTAAGGCAACGATACTGATACAAATGCCAGGAAAAAAGCAGTGAAGGAAAATCCACATGAGCTAACATGTCCTTTTAATCACTGTACTGAGCACAATAAAATAAAACTATACAGTCACTGAAGATGACAAATACCCTCGAAACTGCACAGCATGAGCAAAAGTGGAATAACTGTTCATTCAGGAGCTTTTATTTTATGGAAATAAGTGTATTGCCTGAGGTTCTGCTAGGGTGTGTACTCAGTGTTACATGTTTCACTGCTGTTCGTGAACAGACTCAATGAAACCGAGTCTGCTATTTCGCTCCATAAGGAAATTACAAAATCTAAGATCATTACGGCTACCAGTCTGCCATCTTGAATCTGATCAAGAAAATTTTTATGTCATGCACTGCTCCATAAAATGTCCATCACTTCTGTGAAGTTTAAAGAAAATCCAGCAAAAACTGTAAAGTAGTTCAAAAACTAAGTTCAATGGTAGATAACTCTGGGATGCATCGATGAATACACATCAAAAATATGCCTTGCACATCTCTACTTAGTGGGTATAACAAGTGCCAAGTTGGAATCGAATGCGTTGAAAAATGAAAAAGTAGTTCGTGCCACAAACTGCACATGTCAAACATGACAGACCGACCACTGACGGGCGATTTCAGTATACCCCTTAAACTTCGTTTCGGGGGTATTATAATTAAAATCGGACATTAAGAAAAGAGGAAGAACAGTAACGTTTTTCATTAATTTGTTAAAACTGGGACTGAACTCCAGATTTCATTAATACAATGCATAAGCCTTTAAGTTTGACGTTGACATCATTGATGTCGTCTCCATGCAATGTCATTGACAATCCTGCAGATCCCATTTACGGGTGAAACGCTTTGAGTACAGTAATAATAGGACATGTAAGCTCAAGTGGATTTTCCTTCTGACAATCTTTTTTCCCTGAATATATATTCATCACATATGTAGCAATGCACACTAACAAAGTGAGGTCATTGTGGTATCTGAGGACTTACAAATGCATTCACCATACACACAATCAAATTAGAAGTATGCATACAGAATAAAATTTGCAGAAAACATCTCTGACCCACCTGTCAACTGGTTCCCAGGAGTACTGATTTCAGTGATGTCATCTTTTGTCTGAGCTCCATCTCTAAGACTGATTTCCATTTCTCTCTCTGACCCACCTGTCAACTGGCTCCCAGGAGTACTGATTTCAGTGATGTCATCTTTTGTCTGAGCTCCATCTCTAAGACTGATTTCTATTTCTCTCTCTGACCCACCTGTCAACTGGCTCCCAGGAGTACTGATTTCAGTGATGTCATCTTTTGGCTGAGCTCCATCTCTAAGACTGATTTCCATTTCTCTCTCTGACCCACCTGTCAACTGGCTCCCAGGAGTACTGATTTCAGTGATGTCATCTTTTGGCTGAGCTCCATCTCTAAGGCTGATTTCCATTTCTCTCTCTGACACAGCTGTCAACTGGTTCCCAGGAATACTGATTTTAAGGCTGTCATCTTTTGTCTGAGCTCCATCTCTAAGGCTGATTTCCATTTCTCTCTCTGACACAGCTGTCAACTGGCTTCCAGGAATACTGATTTCAGTGATGTCATCTTTTGTCTGAGCTCCATCTCTAACACTGATTTCCATTTCTCTCTCTGACCCACCTGTCAACTGGTTCCCAGGAATACTGATTTCAGTGATGTCATCTTTTGGCTGAGCTCCATCTCTAAGGCTGATTTCCATTTCTCTCTCTGACCCACCTGTCAACTGGCTCCCAGGAGTACTGATTTCAGTGATGTCATCTTTTGGCTGAGCTCCATCTCTAAGGCTGATTTCCATTTCTCTCTCTGATACAGCTGTCAACTGGCTCCCAGGAATACTGATTTCAAGGCTGTCATCTTTTGTCTGAGCTCCATCTCTAAGACTGATTTCCATTTCTCTCTCTGACCCACCTGTCAACTGGCTCCCAGGAGTACTGATTTCAGTGATGTTATCTTTTGTCTGAGCTCCATCTCTAAGGCTGATTTCCATTTTTCTCTCTGACACAGCTGTCAACTGGCTTCCAGGAATACTGATTTCAGTGATGTCATCTTTTGTCTGAGCTCCATCTCTAAGACTGATCTCCATTTCTCTCTCTGACACAGCTGTCAACTGGCTCCCAGGAGTACTGATTTCAGTGATGTCATCTTTTGTCTGAGCTCCATCTCTAAGGCTGATTTCCATTTCTATCTCTGACTCAGCTGTCAACTGGCTCCCAGGAGTACTGATTTCAGTGATGTCATCTTTTGTCTGAGCTCCATCTCTAAGGCTGATTTCCATTTCTCTCTCTGCCACAGCTGTCAACTGGTTCCCAGGAATACTGATTTCAAGGCTGTCATCTTTTGTCTGAGCTCCATCTCTTAGGCTGATTTCCATTTTTCTCTCTGACACAGCTGTCAACTGGTTCCCAGGAATACTGATTTCAGTGATTCCAGCTTTAATCTGAGCTCCATCTTTAACTCTGATCTCTGGGTCTTCTTCGGATATGATCACCAATAGGTTTGCAGGAGTACTGACTTGGCCGATGCCAGATTTTGTTTGAGCTCCACCTCAATTTCTAGCTTTCCTGTCTGACTTGACTGCAATGTTTTTCCCGGGATAACAGTTTTTGGTGAAACCTTTTTCTGTCTGAACTTCATTGGTCTTCTTTTGGGAGCATACCTTTGTCTTAAGATTCCCTGCATAAGAATATCATCAATCTTTTTTACAATTGAAAATACTGAACTTTATCCTACTATGACTATTCGGCAACTCATTTTATGTCCAATTTTTTTCCTCATATAAAAAATTGTATGACAACAGAAATAATTTTCCTACTTAAAACAGTTCTGGACTCATTCCCAGTATACCAATTAAAAAATCCTGACAGTTAAACCCTTTAAAACTATGAGATCTGCAAGGTAATTTAGATAACTTCTGTAATATTGGAACAATTGAATAAACTAATTTATTTTATGTTTTCCAGTGAATTATAGAGTTTTCTCAGTGAAATAAAAGTGATAATCCAGTTTTGAAATAGTGGAATACCATTTTTATTTTTCACTGTTTTTGTGATTTAGTATTACTCTGCGATTTATGGCAATACAAAGTGCAGACTTGTTCATTAAAAAAAAATTCAATTTATTTCTAATAAACTGATGTTTCAGTTCCATTGGATAATAAAGTTAGATATGGCTTGTTAAATAAGTTTCTCTGAAATAAACTTTAGAACTATTTTTGTTGCTCTATCAGTAATAATAGTAGTAATGTGGTTATCATGTAGATGTGGTTCTTCACAGGGAATAAGAAATACTATGATTCAAAATTTTCATGATAATTGGTCAAAAAAAACATAAAAAGAAAATTTGTTTCTTTCAGTGAAATATTTCGCGAAAAAATCAGTTTTTGGTGTTCACTTGTGAAATATCAAACAAATATCCTCTATGTATGAACTGGTAACATTTATAAAACAAGTACGAGGGGTGTTCGAAAACTTTTGCAAATGACACGTTTTCTCCAAGATATTAACTAAAAGTTGAAATTTTGTTGTCTAATTACCTCCGAAATATTCCCCTTTTGCCGGATTGTCAAGTATACAGTGGGTTTGCAAAAGTTTTCTAACACTCCCCGCACAAACATTTAAGGCTTAAGGTTCATGTAAAGTGTTTGAAATGGTCTCTAACATGAATTTTGTCCTTCAATTTTTTATGCCTTATTTGCGTAATACCCGCACACTCATATACTTAAAATGTTCAAAAGAAACAATAAATGTTTCCTGTATCAAAAAATAGGTTTAGACATGATGTTTTTTGCTTTTGTACATCACAATCTTTGTGTATCTTCATTCATATTTTTAGAAAACGTCAAACTTTTTTATTACAAATATTTTTATTCAAAATTCAAGTTTATCATGTGTGTAATCTAGGTAGAATGAGTGATGCTTATTATAAAAATTATATCCTATTATATAATTCCAGCCATTTCTTCTGTTTTTGACAGTTCTACTTTCACTTTCATTTTGTAATTTCGGAAATATTCTTCAAAAGCTGAAGAATTTTCCAATTTTAACACTGCTACATCCTCAGATAAGTGTATTGTAGATATTGTGATGAAAATTCAGACAAAAACTAGACCTATCACTAAATGTGATTAATACCCCCACAAGACTGCTTGTCAACTGAAGAAATTATAAGTGACAGAATACGTTGTAAAAAAACTTAAATAGAGTTCTTGGCAATAACTGTAAATAGTCAAGAAAGATATATTGTTCTTGTACACTGCACTTCCTCTCATTGTGCTTGACCATTGTATGAAGTTGTATTGAATTCCAACCAGTAGTTTTCAAGTTATGCTCCGGACAAGGAAAAGTAACATAGGGCAATAACTCTGCAAATAGTCAAGATGGAGTTATGGTTCTTGTACACTGCACTTCCTCTCATTGTGCTTGACCATTGTATGAAGTTGCATTGTATTCCAACCAGTAGTTTTCAATCCCGAGAAATATGTCTAGCACAACTACATGTACACTTCATGGAATGTCACTCTTTTAACTTAATTACTAAAAAAATTGGAAGACTTTGATCATCAAGCATATCAATCAGTCAATAAACTGAATGACTGGCCAATAGGCACATAAACTCCTCTGTATTCTTCAATCAAAATCAAGTATTCAAGGAAATGTAAAAATGAAACTGCTTATGGTTGCTCAAACAAATGCCCTTACTTAAGGTAGTGGGGGTCTAATGGACACTATTCCAAAGCACATTATCTTTAATATTTTTGTAATCTACATCTATTAACCGACTAGTGTCCAAAATTTAAAGACATTTCACCGTTTAATTTAAAATTAATTTCGTTTTTTGTTGCCCTACCCCCACTGTAAAAATACTGACCCCATTTAAAAGTACCCTTAAAGTTAAAATATGTATGTTTGCAAGTATTTACCACAATTTATTTTGTTCTAGGTTCCAAAAAGTATTACAAGCAATGTATAATTACAAGTCTTGTATTATAATTCTACAAGCTTAACATGTGTAACAAAAAGTATGCAATAATGCCAAAAACTAGGGTATACAATTTGCCTAATTTTTCCCCGAGACATATCACACATGTAAATATACACGACTGTAGCAAAAGATTCTGAGTAGGATCATCACTATTGGTTATAAAACTTTTATAAGTAGTATATGAACTGAAATATTAGAAAAAATGAAAATGTTTTACCGTCTACTTTTTGAGATATTGAAATTTTAGATATGAACACGGTCAATTTTTATATTTTCAAGTAACTGTACAGCTTGGTAAAATGAAAGAACATTAAGATACAGTTCTCAAATCTTGTAAAATGGCATAATTTTGCATGTTATTCAATTTGATAACTAAAAAAGAAAAAATAACGAAAAAAAATTTGGCTCCTTCGGGGATTGAACTCAGGACCTCTTGATCTCAAAGCAGACGCTCTAACCACTGCGCCACAGTACAAAATAGGTACAACTATAAACTCAAAAGTATTCCAAATGGTCATTAAACAGGAAGTACTCATTACACATCCACTACCTTAATGTTACAATATAACAACATACCGAGGACCATGGGGCTTTTACACTTTCAGCAGCAGGATCTCATGTCTATGTAAGGACTTGCATAATAATATTTAATGGTTGAGCCATCCTATGACCATCATGTCCCTTTAGGTGCGAATGTTGGCAGTTTCTTATATAGAGGATAAAGTCAAGTTCTAGTACTTCCAAGGTACTATGGTAAAACAAACAAACAAACAAACAACCAGTTTCTTCTTCAAAAACCTTGTTTAAAAAAAGTTGAAGAGCACTGCTTGGCGGAGCAAAACACACCCAAAGGGTGTTGACAGTTCCAAAGCAAGTTATCTGCAAAAGAATTTCCTTATAAAACTCTATGTAAAATAAAAAAGGGCCATAATTCTGCTGAAAAAGGACAGATCCAAAAATTATCTCCCTTATGCACAACTACATGTCAAGGTCAGTCATCCCTGAACGTTTTAACAAATTCAATAATGAATGAGGAGTTATCCACACAAGAATTTGCTTATGTAAAGTAACAAAGGGCCATAATACTGCTGAACAAGGTCAGATCAAAAAATTATCTCTGTTATGCACAACTATATGTCAAAGTGAATCATCCCTGAAAGTTAGATCAAATTCCGTTCAATAACGAATGAGGAGTTATCCGCACAAGAATTTGCTAACAGACGGACTGACAGGGGATATAACATAACACGTCTCTTTGGGCATATAAAAAACACAAAACGAAAAAATCAAAGTGAACTGAAATATCAATAACAGTAACTGTCAGTACATTACATACTTGATAACTTCGTATTTGATGTTTCATGCTGTCAATAAAAGTAAGCATTAAAACATTTTTAGCAAACAGAATTAACATTCACTAGTCTTGTTGGTCAGTCTTTTAAGCATAAGAAATATTAAAATTTAACTTTATTTGAAAAGCTTGAAACTATAAACAGGAAATGTTTTATTTTTCAGAGACCACTGTCATTTAAAATCCATTAATAGATGAATACAAGACAAAACTAACATTTCTCCATGGATAGTATCCACCACCATAATCATAGGTTATTTCCTCTCCTTCCATGATTTCCCTGTTTGCGTAGAATGCTGGGTAGTCTTCCCCTTTCACTTTTACAACCTTCACTATCAGGTTGGGAGATACATGGTTATCATTGATGAGCCTTCCATACGAGCCGTCATCAACTGTTGCATCAATCCTAAATCAGTAAATCAAACATTACATTTTCATGAACTTCATCTATAGATGCATTGTTACAATAGTGAAAGTGAAGCCTTTTGAGGTATAAAATTACTCTATCGAAACCCCTTATGTATACTGTATGGTAAGGTAAAAAGGCAAAGTCAAAGTTAAACAGAACTTTATATGCACTATGCACAACTATGCTAAAGCCGCGATCTCACTGCCATGCTTTGGTCTCCCGGTTTATCCTGACAACCTTGACAATTCCGTGAATGGCCGGAAAGATCCTTTGTGAACCTCGTCGAACCAGCAAACGGCCCCGGTTGTTTTAAAATGTTTGATACAGCCGGGAATCACAGGACGATTGCTCAAACCAGCATATTCCATGCAATATCAGTGCTATGCTGTCAACTTCTAAGGTAACATCAGATATCCACCTTGTGTCTACCGTGATATTCTGTAGTTATCAGCGGTCACCGGCAATCACTTTATACAGGATAGAGCTTTGGTGCAATGCCGGCAATTTCCGGGGTAACACCGGATATCCACCGTGTGTCTACTGACTCAACTGTGATGTTCCATAGTAATCCGGGTCACTGGCAATCAGTTTATACGCGGAAGAGCTGAGGCCAACTCCGGCCCCGGGACAGCATAGGGCAGGCGACAACACGGTATGGCTCCATCTTGTACCGTTGGTGGTAGGGAAAGTTACGATAGGCGCCGGTGTGTCACCGAATCACAGCCGGGCTATAATGGGATGATACCGGCAGTCATCCAGGCACTATTGGCTACGACCTGGGTCACTCTGGATTACACTGGGATCAATCAGGTTCACGCTGGACAATCACTGTGGATATCCGGTGTCATACCGGGACTAAACCGGGGTCAAATTATAGATTCTGCTTCATTATCGGAGGTTTACAGGGACACCATTGGGAATATGAGATCCAACTTACATTATTTTAAATGTCACGGTTCATACAGGTACAAATGTATACCGTCTAATGTTTACCAGGAGGAACCAGGGCCGTCAGTGAATGTGAGATCGGGGCTTAAATACTTATCCCTCTATACTGTATTGTGAAGAAAATGCAAAACAAAGTCCCACAACTCAGTGAAAAGGTTTCCAAGCAAAACTTGATATATGCCGCATACACAACTAGGTTTAATTCAATTCACTTCTTTCTGTGAAGATTCGTCAAATTATATCAAGGGGTTTTCAAGAATTGAGCGCACAAGATCACACTGACTTGATGTTGTGCAGCCAGGGCGTATAATAAATTAGTATAAAATATTTATATCCATACAATAATGCTTGCTTACATGCAGATTTGTGGCTTGACTACCAGCATGTGACCAGTCGGCGAAAAAAAAACTAATTTGCAAGTGGACGGTAACTTATTAGGCTTAAAAGATTCATCAGGTATGTAAAACAAAGAGATCATTAAATGCACTTTTTGTCATGAATCCTTGAAACTACAAATAGAGCAGAAACAAGAGCTGTCCCTTACAAGTGACAAATGGCCCCGAAAGAGGTGTCTCACAGTCTTTGTCCTCTCCATGTGCTCAATAATTGTGGTATGTAATTTTAAAATCCATGCG
Source organism: Saxidomus purpurata (assembly GCA_022818135.1). NCBI lineage: Eukaryota > Metazoa > Mollusca > Bivalvia > Venerida > Veneridae > Saxidomus > Saxidomus purpurata. Next base: position 50,845,057 of record JAFMSR010000009.1, on the reverse strand, counting down.
ACACATCGGCTTGATGTGCTAGACATTTGTGCCAAGTTATTTTTAAATCAATCAATGCATGACAAAGTTATAGTCCGGACACGAATGTGTGCATATATACAGGATTCCATTACCTTCAAACTCTATGTGTGACCTTGACCTTTGAGGTAGGGACGTGGGTCTTGCACGCGCCACATCGTCTTGATGTGCTGAACATTTGTGCCAAGTTATTTTAAAATCCTTCAATGCATGACAAAGTTACAGTCTGGACACGAATTTGTAAGTGGGGACCGCACAGACGGACGGACGGTGCAATTTTAATATGCCACCCTTCAGGGCATAAAAATAGACTGACTTTCATATAAGCAGAAAGGCATTCTTTTTGGCATTTAATCATAGCCCAAGCCAAAGTATTTACTGTTACAGTGAGTATCAAAAGCCATTCATGGCATTTAAAATGATGACTGAAATTTGCATAATTATTATTGAAGAATAATAAGAAAAACTTCTCATTCTCCTAATCACTTTCATGACATACTAACAAATTTCGTTGTAAACAACACTGCAGGTGCTAACAAGAGAGGCAGAATGTAACAAAATATGCCCCTCATAGCAAATTAAAATACAAGGACCAAAGTGACCTTTGAACTATTGCCCACAAACACTTTCAGCAAGTTTGATGAAGATCGGTTGAAAACTGTTTAAATTAGAGAGCAGACACTGTTTATTTAACCAATTTTCAATGATTCAAGGGCAATAACTCTAGAATGCCTGGTGTGATTGGGCTGGTTATCTAACTTGAGCAAGACCTTATGCTAACAAACATTTTCACCAAGTTTGGTGAAGATCGGTTGAAAACTGTTTGAATAAGAGAGCGGACAATATTTATTTAGTCAATTTTCAATAAATCACTTGAAGGGTGCGATTTGGCTGGTTATCAATCTTGGCTAAGATCTCATGCCAACAAACATTTTCACCAAGTCTGGTGAAGATCAGATAAAAACTGTTAGAATAAGAGAGTGGACACCAAACCGGACGCCACTAGTCTAGCCCACCATGGGTGTTTGCATAATACGCCCTGTTTTTCAAGCGGGCGTCTAGTGTCATACAGAGAAAGGTATCTTATCAAATCTGAAAGATTGTAACACTTCTTACCAAACTGGCTTTTTCCTCATTATTTCATACACATACGTGTCATCACCTGCTGGCTCTGTATGAGTCCTCTTTCCAGAATAAATGACAACAAAACTTCCTTCAGTAATTCTTTCTGAAGCCACAATTCCACGCCCTTAAATAAATTATATCAGGAAGTCATAAAATGCTATACATTCCAAAAACTATGGTAACTATATGCTATATTATCAAGAATGATTGTGACTTTATAACAAGAGGTTATCTCAACCTGAGATCAACTGGCCTTAAAGTTGTATCTTCAAAAACAAGCAAAGCAACCAATAAGTCATGGTTAACAGGAGTGGCAGCTTGTCTCAAGGCAGATACGTACAAGTGAAATTTTCAAGAATTTTAACTTTAAAGTTCATATTGACAGTCGGCCATTGTGGACAAGAAAGTAATTCAGATAATAAGTAATTTTGCCACCCCTGTTGTTAAATAAAATACACGAAGGTAGGATTAAGGTCAAAATTAGGGTTGCATGTCAACCATTGCCTTTTTTGACTAGTTTGGGCAATGAATTAAGATATCTATAATAGTAGCAACTGATAATAACTAGTTTCTGACAGGTCAAGACTTTTTGAAAAAATCATGGTTTTCCATCTACTTCAAATCCAAATTTTGCAAAAATGCAATTTTGTCCTTTAGACGGATGTGCAGGCATCCTGCAGGATCTACACTGGTTGCACATGTGATTAAATACACACCCATGGAGTAATGGGTTAAGACATAACACTAAAAGTCTGTACTTGCAAGTAAAGAATTTACATACGTTTCTTTACTATCAGAGTAGCTTCAGCATACTCGAATACATTAATTCTATTACCCTTTTCTCCAAAGTCCTGTATGTGCAGGTAGTCTGGGCTGAAATTATCGTGCAAAGCGATCTTTCTCTGCTTCTTGCGTTTTGGTCTCATGCTGTAATTACTGTAACTTAAAAAATGTTGAAGTGAGAACAATAGCCTTTTGTAAGATATCCCAACGAGGCTATTAAAGTCAACTTGTACTTATGGTAATTCATAACTATCAACTTTCTCCTAAATGACAAGCATCGGTACCTTTTAGTTCAAATCATAATGTACTGTGGGTAAATTACTTACGGTAATGAAATAATGCTGTTCCTTTAAATATGTCTAGCTATTTAAAGTGGGATTCTGGGAAAATATCTCTGATTCAATCAGCTACAGTATATTTTGACTATGGTGCCTTGCCGTCAAGAGAGAACCAGTAGAATCATCTAGTATATCATGAAACAGAAACAGCATAGCTGTCTCTTGGCATGTGTACTGTTCACACAGTTTTTACTGAAGAAATCCTGTTAGCATTCAACACAAACTGTATCACCACGAATTTGCACCCCTTAAGGCTTAGGCATTATTTTCTTTTTTCTCCTTTGTATTGTAAAAGGTACTAGTGTAATCACTTCAAACATTTTTAGATATCTAAAATGAATTGCTCTTGGTGCACTGGCTAAGCAAAACACTTGATGAAATATCTGGATATGTTTTAACGGGACGGTACAAGTTTTGTTTAAAACAGTGTTCCCACTCTCGTAAATTATTACGTAAATCACGCAAAAAAAATTGATATCGCGCAAATAATTTTCACCACGTGCGAGATCGCGCGCGTACGAAAATGCTGAGGACGAATAGGTTCAGCTGGAGTCCCTCAGTATGTTCTAAAAATAGATCATGGAAATTCTACTTTCTCGGCCAATCGGTCGGCATAACTGCTTGTGATTTACCGTTGATGTCATAAAATGTAGACGGGTTTCATATTTGAATGCTCTGGGAATTAATATTAGCACTTTAAAAGTGTGACCAATCTAATGATCCAGGCTTCGTCTGCAAAAATGTGGCAGACAAAGCATTGTGTTTTGCTTCACGGCGAATAAAGTAAATGATGACCAACAACAAAGTGATGAGGTAACATTCACAAGTACTGAAACAACTACGAGTAGTGTTAAAAGTCGGGAAAAGTACCCGAAATGGTTTCATAACAAGCGGTTGCCGCGGGTTGTAAAAATTTTAAACGGTCGCTGCTTGTCTATCGTACAATTTTCATATCCCCCAAAATTGAGATTTACCCCTTCTTTTTGTGTCCAGGGGGTAAGTATACCCTTGAAAAAAATACGGAGTGGGAACACTGTTAAAAGTATATTTTATTCAGTCTTAAAGGTTTAAATCAGTAAAGTAAAGTAAAACTGGGCCACATATCGGGTTTTGTACATAGAAGTTTAAGCAGAGATAAGTGGTCGGCATTATTTTACTCGTAAGAAACTCAGTAACAGTGACGGATTTTAGCCCTGTTTGAAACTGTTAAACCATTACTACATGGATACATGTTTTAAAGCAACTGCGACCAGTGCAGATTCAGATCAGCCTGCACATCCGTGCAATAGTGCAGGCTGATCAGGATCTCCACTTTTCGCTTTTCATTTAGAAATTCTTTAATGAATTCAAAAGCGAAAAGTGGAGATGGTCGCAGATGTGTTAAAACACATATCCATACGGTGATAGGTTAATCGGGTGTATTGCTTAAGTGCCGTATTCAAATCTGTTTCTTGTGCATTTAACCTCTGAAGCAGTGAGCTGTAAACTGCAAAAACTTAATACAGTACACACAAGGTGTTTTTTCCAAATGTCACCCAGTCACCGCGACAGAAATTCATTCTAGGTGACCAGTCACGGTGACATGGTCACCCTAAAAAAGTTTTGGTCACCCAAACAGCCACCGCGACCATTTACGATGCGCTGTCACGGTGATTCACGGTGGCCGGTCGTGGTGAATCGCGGTGACCAACTCGACTGAAATAAAGTATTTTACAATTATTTTATTATATTTATTGATGTACAAAATGTAGAATACATCAATTTCTGTAAATAATTTTTATTTTTCATCTACGGTCTCTATTATTAGCACATCGTTGCCGTGGTATTTCAGTTCCGAATTGCCGCTCGAGTATTACTGCATAAAAAATCATCATTTTAAGATACATGTATAATTGTTTCAAAACGTTTTCTTTCCTTCCTGAACTTTATTTATCACGTTTATGTAGATTTAAAATAATAATTCACGTAAACAATGTGCCGTAATTGGTCAATCTTTTTAATCCCAACTTGCCTTTTGTCAATCACGGTGGGTGTGAAAAATATCGCCTGTAATAAAGGATGACATATTTAACTCAAAAAATTGTTTGCAAACCCAAGTTATTTGACACAATTACTTCTGAAAGATAACTGTCAATATTGAGTGAATACGCATATTTGTCTGCAGAGATTTTGAGTATCTCTTGTCTTACGAAAGTCGACAGCCAATGCATCGAAGAGTGCGTAAATATTTAAATCATTGTAATAATTATATTGTCCAATGTTCGTAAATTTTCAAATGCAAAAAATGATCTAGATTTATATAAAAAAGTTCCGAATGTTGTGTACCCGAAACACAATTACCGTCTGCTATATTTGGTGTACCGCAAGGTTCAGTTGTGAGACCTCTCTTTGTTGCGAATTATGCTTTCTTTTTTATTTAATTTTATTATTTTGTACGGATCAGGTTACCAGCACTAAATTACAGGCACTAAAAGTTGGAGATCAAGACCCCTGTGAATGTGATCAACAGCTAAAATCGACCCGTTGTGTTTAAAAATGACATGTAATTCAAAAACGACTAAATTGTCTCTTACTGTAGCATACCTCTATAACATCACAAATACAATTTTCAGTCCGGTGCAATATACAGCAATTACTTCCAAATCATCTTGTGATGCCTCTAGTCCGTAAAATTGTGCAATTTGCTCTCCATTTCCAATAAATGTACGCAAAGAACATTTAATACCTTCATTTAGAATGAAGGCAAATAACTCAATCACTTTGAAAGAAGATTCAAACAAAATAATTGCCATGACTAAGCAAATGCTATATACTGTTTCACTGCATACACTAATACCAGAACACAAAGCAAAGACCTATAAACTAGTATAGGTCTTTGCACAAAGACAAGATACCAAAATTAATAAAATTAACACTGAAGTCTCAAACATGGGATTCTCCATTTACAATATGGCCACCACAACGTAATTGACTGAAAGTTTTCTGCAAAGACTAAGTAAATGCTTATATACTGTTATATATTAACACATGAAGTTCTCTCTCAACATTTCTCATTTTCTTCGCGACAAGAATCAGACCAATGAACGCAAGAACTAACAGACAAAATGAGAAAATTGATAAGATTAACACTGAAATCTGACACATGCAATTCTCCATTTTCCAAGGTGTGCAATTCAACCAATGATCTATTTACAGACAATGTCAGGACTCACATTAGATTTGTACTCACCTCGTGTTTCTCTATGGCGCGTTCACAAGTGTCTAAAACACAGAGTCCGGAATCCGGAGATCAGAGTACCGCCCGTTCGTTCGTTCGTTTGTTCGTTCGTTTCCCATTTCGGATATTATTAGCAGATGCGCAGTCAGTGCAAGAGACAGATTGACAGTGAGATGTCAAAGTGAGAAGTCTATGTAGTACAATGGCCGCCTATTTTCTTGATTAGGTACCAAACACAAAAATAAAAAAAGGATTTTAATTATAGCAGTTTTGCTGGACAAACGCAGAAATTTCCGCCCCCAGAAAATACCTGCAAATATGTATAACATTATGATTATAATAATTAAATGATATTTTTCTGCTTCAGTTAACAGATTCATATCGGTTCTAGTTATATTTTATGTTAGGCAGTGTCTTCCGGGCGCAAAGACCCAGAGTCTGCCCGGGCCAATAATAATAATAATAATAAATAATAATAATAAATAATAATAATAATAACGACTTTATTTATATAGTGGATAACACATTTGGCTGAACCAATTTACAATGTGTTGCAACAGGGGACTTTCTCTCCCCGTCCGGTTCTTCTTCAGCAGATTCGTTTTGTGAAGTTTCTAAGTCCGTAACTTCAATCAGAGGTACTGTATAAAGAGAAAGTTCCATATTTAATTATGTACAGGACTTTGCTATGGTGTCGGACCAGGAAAAAAATATTGTGCAAATAAACTCTCCAAAAACTGATTTGTAAAATTTAGAATTTTACGGGATATTTTTGAGTATTTATTTTGTTTGTGTATTGTTCGGATGTGCCATTTATTTTTTCACATTAAACAACAAATATGAGCGGAACAAAGTGTTAAATATATTTAAAAATCGAGTTTTAATAGCATGTTTTAACAACATTAAAATTTCGGACTTCACCATTTTCATAGAATCCACACAGTCCTCTTAATGGTTTCTACGCATAATCAATGTTAGGACCCGTGTGTAAGTCCCCAGATACCGAAATGTTCTCACTTTGTTGGTGTGCATTGTTTTGATTTGATTTGATGAGAATTTTATCAAGGTCCGTCCCAAAGAGCATGTATGTTAGCTTAGTATTGGGATGAGACCCCGGCATGTCTCCCGTCATGCCTAGAAATATAAATTTTGTTGCCAAAAAGTAGGAGAAATTTACCTGACTGCAATTTGGTGTGCATTGTAACGTACGTCCACACATATATAGCCATACAAACGTGGAACAAACTGTTAAATGTATATTATATATATTACATACAATTACACAGTCAGATTGCTTTCGCACCATATTTATATCGATAAGCAAACAGTCATATACACGGATAACACTTACAATACACAAAATATTTCTAATCAGTGTGGACTTGCAGGAAAAACACACAGGCGGTTTCATGTCTAAGGTAAATTAATTGCATTTTATCATAGCTCGTTTTAGTTTGTTTAAAAGTCCGTTTTTGCCCTTTAAAGTTATGTTCTTTATTACATAAACACGGCAAATTTTAATACTTTTCTCGAAAAGCAGTAACGATTTTCTTCGTGAAAAAACCTGAACACTTGGTTTGTCTCTGCACAATAAATGACTTAGTTATTTAACAACATGAATCTGCTGAAGAAGATCCGGACGGGGAGACAAAGGCCCTTACAAATTAGTCTCCACATCCGGCTGGACGGCGAGACTCTGGTCTTCCCGTCTAGGAGACACTGCCTATATTTTAACAGGTAATTAAAATATTATGTATCGAGTTTTTGCCTTGACTGGACAATACCTTGCTATTAAAGTCCTCAAAATGATAGCCACAGTTAAAGTGTAATCACATTTTTATATTACAATACTAACTTTACGCTTAATTATATAATTAAGAAATAATCTATGGCTTGGAGTGCTTTATCGAAATTGAAGCATTCCCCGGAGGTGATGTGCCTGGCGGAATAATTCACGAGGGCGAAGCCCGAGTGAGTTATTACGCAGGCACATTACCGACGGGAAATGCTTCAATTTCGATAAAGCACTCCAAGACATAGATTATTTCGATTCTTAGAAGCCGATTTTTTGAAAACTATCGTAACTACTACGGACCTTTTTCAGTTCGGCGGTAATGTGTAAAACAGCATAAATAGTAGCTGTTGGAATTCACTCCCCTATTCGGGCAACCATTCAAGATATCAATTATAACTATATTATACAAACTTATTTTAGTTTAATCATCTAATACATAAAATATAAAAAGAAATACCTGACTGACATTATACAGAAGACGTCAGATTCGGAACCTAACAAAGCAGCAAATCGATATAAATGCGTACCGTTAATTTGAACTGTACAACGTTTTAACGTGGAGTAATGACGTCAGTGTGATGACGTCAACGTTTTCATTCATTGTTTTGTCTCCCGGAATCAAAACATTGTATGACGTCAATCCTGAATTTTCTTAGCCTTTTTAAAGGAAAACAAGGTGAAGGTATTCTAAGGCTTACTTGACGCAATCAAAAATAATATTTAGGTTCTTAAACACAACTATTTCATGCGCCTGATGTATTTATACAGATATTATTTCTATTTCTATAATTTATTTTCTGCGAGGGAGTAAATTAGAAAAGTCGGAAGGAGCTACTTCCTTGTCCGAAACTCCGCCTTCTTTTCCGAGTGCTTTAATCATATTAATGCACTCGAATTGACTATAGAAATATACCGTAGGCATATTAGAATATTATTTAACGCATAGTACATCCACTGTTTAATTTTGAATTTTTAAAATGTAATTGCTGCTGGAAACGAATTATCTATCCAAAGTTTAAAGCAAAGCACAGACAAATCGGGATACGGTATAGACCGGGATCCGGACTTCAGATAACACCAGAGTGTGCGACCAATCAGATAACTCGTTACATTGTATTATTGAAAAATATGATATGAAATTTGATTGGAGGTTTGTATACACTTTCACGTCACGTGACATCAAGGATTTTGGGGGAAATGTGTGTAGTGTGTGTATAGCAAGATTAAAGACCATTCAAACCGAGGACTTCACCATTTTCATAGAATCAACATAGGTCCTCTCAATGATAGTTTCTACGCAAAAACAATTTGAGGACCCGTGTGTAAGTCCTCAGATACCAAAATGTCCTCACTTTGTTGGTGTGCATTGTAACGTACGTCCTCACATATATAGCCACACACACACACACACACACACACACACACACACACACACACAAACACACACACGATGTCTTATTTGATGCGTGATTTTGTAATATTGAGTGTTTTACCTCATTTGGTGTTCTAAAAGTAGTTGTGAATACTACATCATCATGGCAAAGTTAAAATAGTAAAATTGTTCCTTAATTTTATTCAACAGGATAATTCATGTTGAAAGACCAATATTCAAGGGCGCATAATTCATTACATTTGTTTGCTGGCACGACACCTTAGTATGTTTAAGGACGCAATGATGAACGTTGCTAAATGACAGAGAGCCAGAGGGACATGTACTCTAGATTCCGAAATAATTTATTTCATTTATAGCCAAATGTTTTTGTTTGTTAAATGTTATTTATAAATTTATAATTATAACAGTTTACATGTATTATGTTTAATTTCACATTTAATGATAGGTACTGTGTTGCAAATGTAAGAACCAAACACATGAGTATTGAAATTTGTGAATGAATGTATTAGGGAAATTTGAGGATTCAATTTATGTTTGCAGGCCAGACTGTTCGTGGATGCTAAATTTGAAAAGTTTTTGAGATGTGTTTTCTTAATTTACATATAAATTATTTTGTTGGAAGCATAAAAAGTAATTGACATTTTAAGAATTTTTAAGCGCATCCGTTAGCCGCGTTCTGGTGACATTCAATAAAAAATTAACGAGCAACAAAAGGAAAGGAATACTTGATTCGAACAACCTTTGTGTCACAAGAGTATATGGTTTGTTTCACCTAGCAGGGATTACTTTTATTTACACTGTCCTGTGACTTTGGAACATGGTGGGGGTAAGAGTGAGGTTGGGTGCGCACCATAAACCGGTTTAAGCTCCCCAGTGGTGTTTTTGCCACTGACCGTTCCAAGGCGGTGCCCCACTGTGTTCCTTTAATTGTTCGTTTTGTCCTCGTGTGTTTGCTTTGTATGCTAGTGTGTGTTGGTAGTGTATATGTGTGTGTGTACATGATTGTGTGTGTGTGTCGTGTGTGTGTGCGTGTGTGTGTGTGTTGGTGGTGTGCACTTCTGGGTGTTGTGGGGCTCGTTTTGGGGAGGCTGCGTTTTTGGTACGTGGCATTCCCTGTTTGATATTATTTTTGTTTTTTTGTAGTTAGTATATCCTATAATGTTTAAGTCCCATGAGCACTTTGGATGTAAAATTACTTATAGCTCTTAAATTACCGAGAAAAGTTTCTTACCGGCGAAATCAACTGTTGCTTGCACAGAAACATTCCGAAATTTACCTTTTAAGTCGAAAGTACATGCTGTACAAATAGTGCAGCATTTAAAATGATACTGCAAAAAATAAGAAATACTTTTTGAAACTCTTGGTAGTAAAAAAGCTACAACAATATAAAAAATGTTTAAAATGTTTTGTCAACATTGTTTAAGAATAAACACAATTCTATCATTATTCTATCTGTTAATTCATTATTCTACAATGTATGTATGAGTATTTAAAGTGATACTTGGACTTTAAGAAATGTATTTGATGTATATGTCATCATAATATATATTACAGGTCAGTAGATAAGCCCTAATGCATTTCGGAGAAACTAGATCTACGTAGAATCTTTAGCTCATTTTCCAAACTTACACATTTGAAAAATAGTGTAGATCTTGTTAAAGATAAAAACATAATAATTCAAAGCCTTTTCGATATAGTATAAATTACATCGATTTTAAATTGTCAAAATGGGGAATTAATATAATGCAACAGTTATATATTACAACACATATTAGAGGGAGGGGCAGTAATACTACAGTTATTGCACGACATAAACGACCTATACGCCAACAGAATTAATACACTTAGATTGAAAAGATGCTCCTTTTTAATATTAAACATTTACTTGTATTGTGTGTGTCGTGCTCAATATGTTTTGTACTGATCAAGTACTTATACGCATATTCATATTGAAACTGGTGAAGTGTTTACTATGTCTGTTTCGCTTTCTCATAGTGTCTTTCTATTCATTTTTATTTTGCTGGTAGGTGCCGAGTCAAGCGATCACCTCTTTTTAGTACATTAAGAATAATTTGAAACATTTTCATTTCCGACGGTCGAACTTAAGTTTCTTGCAATTACGTCGCCCGTCAATTCTAAAACCTTCTATATTTCATTCTATATTATTTTTGAACGATATTATCATGATTTCTTAAAATATAAGTTTTTAGTATTATTCCGAAGAATCTTTCGACGAATATCTCGACTTAAATTTTGTTTAAATCAATATCATGATTACTAAAAGCCTTTTAAACATGTTTCAGATTTTAATATATTTATCAAACAGGAGAATATGAATGTATTAAAATTCGCAAAACCTATAAGAACAAGGGACACTAACACTGCAGTTTCTAGTAAACGACCTATATAAGCCTATCATAATCATGTCCCTTCTGTAAGAACATCTGCTCTTTATCAATATAAAATTTAATCGGAACAGCTAACTAAAATAAAATAATGATAATAAAAATAATGATTATAATAATAATACATTTTTGTAATAATAATAATAATAATAATAATAATAATAATAATAATAATAAACAATCAATTTGTGAATCTTAAAAAATGTTCTCATTTTAAAAAAAAAGTGCAAATAGATGTGCCACAAGCAAAACCGAGACAGATAATTTGGTTCGGAAATGGGCACATGGTTTGGTTTGAATCTAGTTATTCTAAGATGATCGTTGGCGAATTTCGTAGGATTTTGTACGTCGCCTGAAATGATGCATCACTGATCTGTTTGTAAATAATAAAAAAAACAAGATATGCAGAGCTATATTATTCATTCGTATATTCCAATTAATTGTATTTCTGAATTATATTATCATGATGTTGTAAAGGGTAAATCTCATAGGCAGCATTACGTTTTGATGCTTTTTTCGTTCAATCCTGGTCTATCCTAGAAGGTCAAAAATTTTCAAGATTGTTGGTATGTTGAATTACCTAGTGGTTTTAGACAAAAAGACAAAAATAATATCAAACAGGGAACGCCACGCACCAAAAACGCAGCCTCCCCAAAAGGCTTGTTCAAATTATGCTCCTTATCGATATTGGCGCCGCCCCTATGCTCATCTGTTTTCTATAAACTTATGCAAGGAAATACTTCTTGTCCAAATCCATGTGACCAGAGCTTAGATAGATGTCGTGCAGCATTGCCTAGTATTCCGCTACCTTATCTTAAGTGTGTTTATATAATTTTCCTGGAGTCAAAAGTCGCCGAACACCCGCAGTGGTTCTGTTATATAGATGTATTTAAGAAATGTTTAGAAAGTCTTAATAAAAAGGTATATGGCTTACTTAATTGTACATGTATGTAGCATAATCTATTGGTCACCTCCCTTAAGTGTTCAAACTTCGCCCCTCGGTCAAAAATGTCCCCATCCCTTTGATCTTCTTTTAGTTTTTAGGGGCTTCAAAGTACTGTTCATTTACTTTGTTTTCTTTGGCGGAGTTCAATTCATTCATTTGTTTTGCATTTTATACTTTGTTTTGCATTTCATGCATACTATATATTTATACGTTTAATTTAGAACGTTTTTGTGTTTTAGCTTTCCATATTACACAAATTGTATGCATTTTTTACACATCTCTTACTATTTTGCACTTTATACAATTATGCATTTGATATATTTCTAACATTTATAACATGTACACAATGCAATAAATTTGTTAAAACTTTATATACTCAGTACACTGTAAGTTAGAATTCTTCAGGGGATATGTTTTGTCATGTAACTCTGAACAACTACCCAAAGATGGTGAAACACGATTCTACTTTGGTAACATCGTAGTTTTGACCTTTACATTATCGTCCTTATCCCACAGGTATTTTCTGTGTGCCTTTTATTTCGTTATACAAACGAAAATGGCAGACAAATCACTAATGTGTTGAAATTTTATATTGACAAAGAGCATATGTTCCAAAAAAGGGAAATAATTATGACGGGCTTAGATAAATTGTTCACCAGAAAATGTAGTAATATTGTCCCCTATTTTCATAGGCTCTGAAATATTTTCATGTTTCATTTCATTTTAACTTGTCAGTTTGAAAACTATATTCAACTGATAAGATGTCATAAAGACTTTTGATAATTATGTCATTGATTTGATCAAAATATAAGCATACATATTCAACGAAGCATTCCCCGAAATGTAATGCAGCCTATGAGCTTCATACTTTAGAACATTATGATACTTATTTATCTGTATATTTATCGACAAAACATTCTAAAAGATCATCTTAGAATTACTAGATTTAAACCAGACCATGTGCCTGCCAATTTGCAAAAACGGCAAAGACAACCAAATAATATGTTTTGGATTTGCTTGTGGTATATTTATTTGCAATTTTAAATAACCGAGTACTAGGAAAGTATAGTAGGGATGGCAACGAATATCCGGATATCCGAATATTTGTTTAGACCTCCGAATATTCGGATCTAATATAGGTATCCGAGTATTCGGTTAATGTGGTCAAAACACAACACCAAAACGAATTTTATTTAAAAACATTACGTTTTGTTTTCATGGTAATATTTAATTTCAATTATAGTCGATGAAGTGTCAAGTTACAATACACGGTTGCCATGGTTTCTGTGATCAATCTTTAGCGATAGACAAAACAGTTTTGCAAAGAAAATGATAATAATTCCTTGTCTGTCTATAAGTAGCGTAAATTGTTGAACACACATTCTGATTAAGGAAAATTATTATGTAAAAAAGTCTTTTTGACATTTTTTGTGATGGAAAGGTGCTAATTCATGACATTGCAAGTGAAAAGAATCTTTAACGTACTGCGCCGCAAGGACCACAGTGGAAATAAGGGAGAATCACTTTTCCCTTTTTTGTATTATCCCTGGTATTGATGTGCATATCATGGTTTATAAACTTGTGTATACATCTAATTATCTGTATATGTATGCATCATATTTGTTTTAACCATGTTTGTACATCTGTGATATACTAAGATAGATATGTTTGTACATCTGTGATATACTAAAATCTATCTATCTATCTATCTATCTATCTATCTATCTATCTATCTATCTATCTATCTATCTATCTATCTATCTATCTATCTATCTATCTATCTATCTATCTATCTATCTATCTATCTATCTATCTATCTATCTATCTATCTATCTATCTATCTATCTATCTAACAAATACTGAACAATTTTAAGACTCACAAAGTGATTGTTTATTATTATTTTTATTATTATCATTATTATATTATTATTTTTATTATCATTATAGTTCACTAAGATGTTCCGATTAAATTTTATTTTGACAAAAACAGATTGTTTAGCAAAAGGGGACTAATCATGATAGGCTTATATAGATCGTTTACTAGAAACTGCATTGTCAGTGGCCCTTGTTATGATAAGCTTTGCAATATTTAATAGCTATATCCATTTTGATTCTCCTGCTGGAAAAAATTCGAATCTGTTAGCTGTCTAAAAGACTTTTGATAATCATGTTACTGATTTGAACAAAATTTAAGCTCAGATATTCGACGAAAAATTAGAATAATATAAAACTTATATTTAAGGAAATGATGATAACATCGTTCAGAAATCAAATAGAAAGAAATTTAGAAGATTTTAGAATAGGTCTAAGCGCATCTTGTTCCAATAAAAGGGAAATAATTATGACGGGCGTATATAAATCGTTCACTAGAGACATTGTCCCTTGTTGCCATAGGCTTTGTGGTACTTTATAGTTACATTAAATTTAATTCGTCAGTTTGAAAACTGTATTCAGTTGAAAAGATGTCGAAAAGACGTTTGATAATTATTTATTTGATTTTAAGTAACTAAGTACTTGAAAAAGTAGAGAATAGTCTTAAGATTCAGAAAGTGATTGTTAATTATTATTATTATCATTTTACTAAGATGTTTCGATTAAACTTTATAATTATTGACATGGAGCAGATTTTCTAATAGAAGGGAAATAATTATGATGGGCTTATATAGACAGTTACTAGAAACTGCAGTGTCAGTGTCCCTTGTACTTACAGGCTTTTTAATATTTAATAGTAATATCTATTTTAATTCTCCTGTAGGAAAAATATATTAAATCTGTTAGCTGTCAAAAAGACTTTTAATTATCATATTGTTGATTTGAACGCAATCTAAGCTTAGATATTCGACGAAATATTCCTCGGAATAGTGTAAAACATGAAAAAACTCATAATTATATCGTTCAGAAATAGACCAGAATGGAATATAGACGATTTTAGAATATATCTAAGCGTGTCTTATATTTAAGTAACTATTTACGAATCGACGGTCGAAGTCATTGCCCTTGGTTCTTATAGGCATTGTAATATTTATTAGTTGCACCCATTTTAATTTGTCTGTTTGAAAAATACATTACGTAAATCTAAATAAACTAAAGTTGGACTTTCCGAAACGAATTAACAAATAGATACAAAGACACGATGATAAAAGGAAACAGACATAAAGAACACTGCAGCAGCTATAATAATAATATACGAAGGCTTTTGTTAATAATAAGGATTTGATCAATTCAAAGCATACTGAACACGACACACACACAAATACAAATGACCGTCGACGCGCGAAAATGTACCTTCGGACATTTGTTACATTATCCGACAATAATTGTTAAATAACCCCATTACATTTTTGTCACCCTCTTTAAATGCAACCTCAATGTTAAAAACTAATAGCCACTGTATTTTCCTAAACAGAAACATACTTTTTGCTTCAAAATCTTCCAAGACCATTACCATGGCAACAGGTGATTTGAAATGATTCTCTTTTTCATTTTGACTATACATTATGAAAAAAGGCATATCGTGGAAAGAAGACATGAAATAGTTAAACAGATATGATATACATTGAAAGAGTATATAATGTTGCAACCAAAGATAGATGATGCTGTTAGGAAATGATTACCGGGATAGTTTACTGCTCACGTAAATAGAAGTGAGTTTTGACGTCAAATTGTGGTATGTGACGTCGTATGTAGAGTAAACAATGATGCCCGTGCTATACTTTTTTCAAAATATTGTAGTTTTGTATGTACTGGACGTAGGTAACTGAAATTTTGATATTGAAAATATTTTGTTCAAAATATGTAAGAAAGCTAGTTTCCAAGTATTTTGTCCGAAGGCTCATTTTTACGTGTCGCTGGTCAAATATATGTGTTATGTATTATGTAATAGATAAAGTACGAGTTTTGCTATAAAAGTGTCTTCTTACAACCGTAAGAAGTATACTTTATACACAAGCGCAACCAATTTGTCCGAGGAGAAGCCGAGGATTAATTGGTTGCGTTTGTGTATATAGTATACTTCTTACGGTTGTAAGAGGACACTTTTACATCCAAAACAAGTACATGTATCTGACTTATACGACGTCTGTTTAGCAAAAATGATTCTTGGAACATTTCTTGAAGGATGTGTTGAATTTGTGTGAAAAATAAATAAATTATTAAGACATTAATTTTTAAATACGTATGAATAAGTGCTGAACGTACAGAGAATATCGCATCGGCCTTATCTATTTTGCTTGTTTAAATGTAGGTTTCGCACGGGGCGGAAGCACGGGGAATCCGACCCTGTTGAAGCGGGATTAGAAATGGAGTATCATCGAATAAATGCGTTTTTGAAGAGAAATAGTAATTTCTAGTAAAATCAAAATACAAATCTATTTTGAAAGCAAGTGTGCTCTTGCGGGCATAGAAGATTACTAAAGGGACCACTATTGAAAGGTAAATTATATACATTTAAACGCAATGCCCTCTGCTCCTTGATCGAGAGGTTAGAGTCGCTGACTGGAAATCACTATAACCTCTCATAGATAAAGTGCCAAGGGTTCGAGACCTGCTACCGACCATATCTCTTTATGTGAGAAAGTTGGCAGTTTCTTGCGGATGACAGGAAAGGTTCTTTCCAGAAAGGATAGTTAGGTAAACTGCCAGCCTGTTAAAATGCCTTATTAAGACATTAACTTTTAAATACGTATGAATCAGTGCTGAACCTACAGAGAATATCGCATCGGCCTTATCTATTTTGTATGTTTAAATGTAGGTTTCGCACGGGGCGGAAGCACGGGGAATCCGCCCCTGTTGAAGCGGGATTAGAAATGGAGTATCATTGAATAAAT
Source organism: Saxidomus purpurata (assembly GCA_022818135.1). Lineage (NCBI taxonomy): Eukaryota > Metazoa > Mollusca > Bivalvia > Venerida > Veneridae > Saxidomus > Saxidomus purpurata. Next base: position 50,828,211 of record JAFMSR010000009.1, on the reverse strand, counting down.
GCGTTTTTGAAGAGAAATAGTAATTTCTAGTAAAATCAAAATACAAATCTATTTTGAAAGCAAGTGTGCTCTTGCGGGCATAGAAGATTACTAAAGGGACCACTATTGAAAGGTAAATTATATACATTTAAACGCAATGCCCTCTGCTCCTTGATCGAGAGGTTAGAGTCGCTGACTGGAAATCACTATAACCTCTCATAGATAAAGTGCCAAGGGTTCGAGACCTGCTACCGACCATATCTCTTTATGTGAGAAAGTTGGCAGTTTCTTGCGGATGACAGGAAAGGTTCTTTCCAGAAAGGATAGTTAGGTAAACTGCCAGCCTGTTAAAATGCCTTATTAAGACATTAACTTTTAAATACGTATGAATCAGTGCTGAACCTACAGAGAATATCGCATCGGCCTTATCTATTTTGTATGTTTAAATGTAGGTTTCGCACGGGGCGGAAGCACGGGGAATCCGCCCCTGTTGAAGCGGGATTAGAAATGGAGTATCATTGAATAAATGCGTTTTTGAAGAGAAATAGTAATTTCTAGTAAAATCAAAATACAAATCTATTTTGAAAGCAAGTGTGCTCTTGCGGGCATAGAAGATTACTAAAGGGACCACTATTGAAAGGTAAATTATATACATTTAAACGCAATGCCCTCTGCTCCTTGATCGAGAGGTTAGAGTCGCTGACTGGAAATCACTATAACCTCTCATAGATAAAGTGCCAAGGGTTCGAGACCTGCTACCGACCATATCTCTTTATGTGAGAAAGTTGGCAGTTTCTTGCGGATGACAGGAAAGGTTCTTTCCAGAAAGGATAGTTAGGTAAACTGCCAGCCTGTTAAAATGCCTTATTAAGACATTAACTTTTAAATACGTATGAATCAGTGCTGAACCTACAGAGAATATCGCATCGGCCTTATCTATTTTGTATGTTTAAATGTAGGTTTCGCACGGGGCGGAAGCACTGGGAATCCGCCCCTGTTGAAGCGGGATTAGAAATGGAGTATCATTGAATAAATGCGTTTTTGAAGAGAAATAGTAATTTCTAGTAAAATCAAAATACAAATCTATTTTGAAAGCAAGTGTGCTCTTGCGGGCATAGAAGATTACTAAAGGGACCACTATTGAAAGGTAAATTATATACATTTAAACGCAATGCCCTCTGCTCCTTGATCGAGAGGTTAGAGTCGCTGACTGGAAATCACTATAACCTCTCATAGATAAAGTGCCAAGGGTTCGAGACCTGCTACCGACCATATCTCTTTATGTGAGAAAGTTGGCAGTTTCTTGCGGATGACAGGAAAGGTTCTTTCCAGAAAGGATAGTTAGGTAAACTGCCAGCCTGTTAAAATGCCTTATTAAGACATTAACTTTTAAATACGTATGAATCAGTGCTGAACCTACAGAGAATATCGCATCGGCCTTATCTATTTTGTATGTTTAAATGTAGGTTTCGCACGGGGCGGAAGCACGGGGAATCCGCCCCTGTTGAAGCGGGATTAGAAATGGAGTATCATTGAATAAATGCGTTTTTGAAGAGAAATAGTAATTTCTAGTAAAATCAAAATACAAATCTATTTTGAAAGCAAGTGTGCTCTTGCGGGCATAGAAGATTACTAAAGGGACCACTATTGAAAGGTAAATTATATACATTTAAACGCAATGCCCTCTGCTCCTTGATCGAGAGGTTAGAGTCGCTGACTGGAAATCACTATAACCTCTCATAGATAAAGTGCCAAGGGTTCGAGACCTGCTACCGACCATATCTCTTTATGTGAGAAAGTTGGTAGTTTCTTGCGGATGACAGGAAATGTTCTTTCCAGGAAGGATAGTTAGGTAAACTGCCAGCCTGTTAAAATGCCTTAGGGCGTTAGAATCCTACAACAACAACAAAAAAGTTCTACAAATACACGTTTATTATCCTAAAATTGTCAAATAATTGTACTGCTATACAAACTCTATCTTTTACAAATGTATTATTAAGAAAGTAAAATCATACGGATTTGAACGAAAACATAAATTCAAAACATCAGAACTTGCCTCGATTGTCAACATGAATGTTTCCGTCAACCAATAAAATGAACGGAATCTGTTGTACGTTACCACAAGACCACAAAGGATAATTTTTATTGGTTATCAGACTAAGTAATGACGACGACATTATATTTAGGATAATGTGATAGAGATGTGATAGATATATGCGTGAACAAAAGTTCAAGACCATACAATGCGTGCAAGTAAAGATATAATCGTTGCGTTACCCAATGAATTTATACAAAACATTTGATTTTTTGCCGTGTCACTGTCACAATATCCTAAATGAGCTGTGTTCTGTACGATTTTTGGATTTCTATCAATTTATGTTACGTTTTTAAATATAGTTGGTGATATATTTTACTCGTCTGTATCAATATCCGCATACAAACGTTTTCTCGGACAAATTTGTTTCAAACGATGACTAGGTACATCTGTATTACGACTTCAACAGAAGGCAAAACAGTTCCTTTTCATTCACCCAGCTGATATTACATTATATCATTTTTGAAAAGGCCACTTTTAATACTGGTTCCAGTGACGTTTCTTCTACAAAGTCTGGCCAACGACTCCGATCAGTTGTGCGTAAAACTAATCTCCAGCAGGGATATTGCAAATACATGTAGTCTTATAATGAACAGAATAATCATACAAATAACAACTTGAAATTTACATTTAACATATATGTAGATTTTAATTTCAAACGTACAGATTTTAGAATAGGGACATGTCTAGTACTCTTGCTAATCGCTGTCAAATAATCCACGTGCAAAGCATGCGGTTATAACAAGTTTATTTACATATACAAACGTGTACAAAGTGTCCTCTTACAACCGTAAGAGGACACTTTTTCAATAGCTTTGCTGGGGGTAAAGTCGTATAATTTAAAAAGGAGCATCTGTTAAAACTATGGGTATTAATTCTGTCGGGAGTATATATCGTCCATGTGGTATATAAATGTTGCATTCAATTAATTCCTCGTTTGGACAATTTAAAATTAAAGTAATTAATTTTATATCGAAAAGGTTTTGATTTATTATTTTTCTTAACTTTAATAAGTTCTACACTATTTTTCAAATGTGTAAGTCTAGTATCTTGAAAATGCATTAGGGCGTATCTGACTGACCTGCAATGTATATAATGATGACATTTGCATCAGAAAGACAAATAAGATACAATGTAAATATGCTCCTGACGCTTCCCAAAGTCCCATTTGTTTTTTTTTTGTTTTTGTTGGTCTGCCTTAGCTCCTTTCTCCGCCCTCTGTCTTTCCAATCCCCTCTCTGCAACCTTCGCCCGCCCTAGTCATCGGCTATCCGTTCTTACGTACTTTTCGCCGAACATTGCTGTTTTTTCTATTTCTACTATGAATTTCACTTTTCACCTGCATTTCAATTATTACTTTCTCGTTTTTTCTTTGTACTCACTGTCTTTGTTACACTTCTCACTTGGCTCCATTCGTGCGCCTATTGTCATGGTACAGTTTTCCCATGGAACTCTACGGTACTCTTTCACAATTTACTTAGCTGCTACTGGCCTATTACTTGATATATAGCTACTCTGTCACTGTATTCTCTGGACACGCCAGTTTATGTCCTTAGAAATTCCGTTTACCAGCATTCCTACTTTCGAACTTTGTCACAAATTAGCAGAGACGTACTCATTACTAATGGAGAAACTGAAATTTGACAAGGCAGTTAATAAAGATGATGAGAAATGGCCAGTGATAGATGAGAGATGAAATAAATTGGAGAGTTTAGCTTCTGGGGGGTGGGGGGGGGGGGTGGGGATGGAACCCAAGACATTCCGCTCTTGCGTCAAGTGCACTAACCAGTGAGCTATGGAAGACTCACTCTTAAAGTCCAAGTACTACTTTGTAGAATGATGAGTTCACAGAATAGTGAGAGTGACGGTTGATTTCGCCGGTAAGACACCTTTCTCGGCAATATAAGAGTTACATGTAAATTTCCATCCAACTTTTCATCTCTGCTGTTCATTTTGTGTGTTGAACCTCTCGCAAACTATATAGAAATTGATAAACAAATAAAGGGTATTACAATGCATGGACAAGAAATTAAACAAACACTTTTTGCAAATGATGCAACTTATCTGAATTCTGGAGGAGAAACATCGTTTGATGAATTAGTCAGTGTTCTTTCGAATTTCGGAAGTAAAGCAGGTTTAAAATTAAGCTATCACATAACCACAGTATTGCGTATTAAAGTTTGTATCGCTAACCCATACAAACATTAAATTAAGCCCCAAAGGTAAATTTATTTGGACCTCTGAATCAGCGAAAACTTTCGGCATAGTATTCGCAAACAATTCTGAAACAAATCAAAAAGTTAACTTGGAACCCAAACTAACTAGCTTTAAAAACTGTTTAAAACAATGGGAACACAGAAAACTAACTCTCCTAGGAAGGAGCATCGTTATGAAAACATCTGCAATACCAAAGCTAATATATCCTTTAACTATACTTCCTTATCCTGATATAAACACAATCAAAGATATAGTAAAAGTAATGTATAATTTTATATGGGATACAAAATCCCCAGTGATAATCAAAAGGGAAGTTTTGTAGCTGAATTATAGACAAGGTGGGATAAAAATGATAGACCTAAGTACATTTTTAAATGCAATCATGGCGTGTTGGGTTAAAAAGTTCTATGAAAATGAATCAAGTTATCTATGGAACATATTTTACGGAGATATATTGGATAAAGTAGTTGACACACTAGTATTTTAATGTAATTTAGCTGAAAATGATATAAAAAAGTATATGTACAGAAAACAAATTTCTAAGTGACATTCTAATAGCATTGACAAAAATAAATCAAACTAATTCTTTGGAACAGTTAGGTAAACAGATCATATGGAATAACTCAAATATAAGAAAAGACAAATATACGTTTTACTTTTAGAAATGGCATGAACAAGGAATAACAAATATACAACACTTTTTTGACTATAGAAAAAATACTTTTTACTGCTTTCAAGAGTTTAAGCGTATATATGAACTAGAAAACAGTGACTTTCTAATGTACTACCAACTCATTAGTAGTATTCAAAGAAGATTAAAAGAATTGAAAACAGAAGGCATAATATATAACATTAAACCAAAGTTATTGGATGCACTAAAAAAACAAATTGTTGTACACAAAACAGTTTAATGCTAACTCCAACTCAAGGTTACTAAAATCGGAAATAAAATTGGAAAACACTCTAAATAAAATCGACATTTACTGGAAAAGGGTATGCTCTCAGACCTTTAAAGCAACAACTGAGCCAAAAATAAGAAATTTCCAGTTTATCATGCTAAGTTTAACACAAACACGACCTTATTAAAAATGAACATAGCTAACACAAATATATGCGACTTCTGTAATATGCATCCTGAAAGTCAAGAACATTTATTTTGGACATGTACTTATGCTCAAGTTTTATGGAATAGATTAAGTGAGTTTTTGAAAGGAAATAACTTTGATATTCTTTTTAATTTAGAAAACATAAGCTTTGGAATATTACAAAATAACATGATAAGTAATGTTATAAACTTTCTTATAATTTTGATGAAGTCTTTTATATTTCAAATGAAATACAGAAAAAGTTACCACATTTTGACATTTACATTAATTATCTGAAAAACAGAATCGGGATAGAAAAAGAAATAGCTGAAATGAATGGCAAAATTCAATATCATAATTTAAAATGGGGAACTATGAATATTTTTTAAGTTTTTACACAACAAAACCTCGCACGAAACTTTTCCCCCCTTTTTATACGATGACTATTATATACATTAAAGTTTGTATAAAACTGAATAACAGAAAGAACAAACCTCCACTGGAGACGACACAAAAATCATATTTTCCCCCTTTTCTTTATCTATTTAATTTTTTTCAATGTATGTTGAAATAAATTACAATACTGTTTTGAAGTGTTAAGCGTGGATCAGCATTTTTACCAAGGGAGTCTAACATCAGATATTGCTCCTTGGACTTTAACATCATAAGATTTACTAACTACAAACCATGTACTCGCGTGACACAAAGGTTGTTCGGAGCAGGTAGTCTTTTCATATTTTTGCTCATTATCGTTTATCTAATGCCATTAGAGCGGAGCTTACGGATGTCCTAAAACATTCTTAAATTTTCATTGAATTTAAAATTTGTAGGAGAAATTTGGTGGCAAAGGCCATGATTTTCTGTCAAGAGTAAATGATTTATGAATGGCACATTTCTGTGTTTTACAGACACCTATATCCCCTGTTCCCGAGTTTAGAAGCAACAGCAGAACAAAGATATATCGTAAGGCACGTATAATTTGGATGGCGGAACAAATATTCCAAATTATCAAACAATTAGCTTGTCGCTGTGTACGTAATTTTCATTACAATTCTAAAGTTGTCAGATATTCAGAATACAAACACGCAGGAAACATCTTGTCTTCATTTAAATGTTGATTCTGTTGAAATATCAGCATAAACTTTTGTAATTGTAATATTTAAAGAAAACAACGATCTTAATTTCAGTTTAGAAACAGACTAAACGTTTACTTGCGATGTAAATATTATTAGTTATTTGATTTCAAGTCGAGGTAAGATTCTGATTAAAAGAAAAAATAAGCTTTGATATTACGATATATCACTTTACGATATACCATGAGGAAAGAGAAGATACAGTTAGTTTTACGTTAATGACTGGTCTAAACTGTACGATTATTTACCTAAGTTGTCAAATGTTGACATTTTGTTTTATGTTTTTTTTATTGAAAAGGTTTTTAAGAAATTACATAGTATATACTTTTTGAACATAATAATAATGAGTAACCTTTAAAGTTTTTGCATAGTTATTTAACTTAAATCAGGATTTAAATTGATGCATTCTTTCTCATGAAGATTTTATTAACGCCTCTATGGTATGCTACGTATAATCGTAACAACAAATCGTAGAGATTAAAATGTGAATATATTTTTTGTTATCAGTTACAAAGTAAAGTTCACAAGGATAAAAACACATGTATCACGGACGTTTTCTTTCTTTGATGATCACTTCATTCCTCATACACACTCTGAAAGTACTAAATCTGCATCAGAACTTAAAATCAGTACATACAGGGACATTTTATCTTACAAATCATATTTAAACATTTGCAAAATTTAGAAATGAGCAACAGTTCGATCTTATCTGGATTATAAAAGATTCAACAAATAAGGTGATAGATTAAAAATGTATCAACATAACTAAGGAGGGGGTGCTTGTTATACCTATCAAATGAATGTGATAAATGATATAAGCATCATAAAACATTTTTAAAATCTGTTTTCATTACTAACTAAATGACATTTATGACAAAAGTATGTTACAAAGTATGCCCCAAGCATTATAGAGAAATTCAGAGTTTCCAATTTTGGTTACTATTAAAAGTGATTCCTATAAAATGCAAATAACCGTAATCAATTTGTTCTTTTCTGTTTTGATACGGTCATTCATAAAGGTTAAAAAGTATAAATGTAGCAGCAGAATATATAAATTATATATTATTTGTTTGATTTACTTTTAATCGACTTGGGTATTTCAAAACAATCCACTGAACTATTACGCGTCTTACATTGGTAGAAATTCTTCGGCATATTCAAGCATTCATAATAACCGTTGATGTAAGAATCCTCGCCCACTCTGCCTCTCCATATTATGCTTCCGCTAATAGGAATATTAGAATCATATAACTTGCAAAACGACAAAGAGGGTATGCTTTGTTTCTTCGCCTCAGGACATTCATGTGCAATACCATGAAGAAAATAACATTGTTGCCTAAACATCTACAATCTACGATGACACAGCCGCTCCGACTGCAAGGATATATATAACTGGAAACTTTGCATGAAAGATAATAAAAATCATTTCGTCATACTGAACTGTTTCCTCATATTTGTCGGAATCTGTTATCAGCTTTTTCTTTCGTTGCCATGCATCTTTTTATTCAGACCACACCAACTTTAACTTTGCATGGCAGTCCTCATACAGGTAAAATAATCTGAACATGTATGTGCTTATAAACATCACTATTTGTTTAAGATCTATTTGCATGTGGCATATATAACAGGTGAGATATTGGCAATCATCAAGTGAAGTAAGCAATGTATAACTAGTATAGTACACAGCTCAACATAGCTTAAAAACCGCAAAATTCATTCGATGATTGCCGCTTAAGGAACTCGAAAGATTACGACGCTGTCATTCGGTATGGCACCAAAACCCTTTAATTTACAGACAAGCATCTATTTAGATCCAGTCACTTTTATTAAGCGTCACACATGCATTTTGATCTAAATACTCCAGTTGAGAGTAAAACATGTACTTTGATCAACTCTCCAATTTAAAATCAAACATGTTTTTTTTAAATAAAGTCACGCAAATTTAGTGTCAAGCATGTAATGTGATCCAGTCTTTTGAATGTAAAGTCAAACATGGAGTCCGATTCGGTAACCTAAATTAACAGTCAAACAGGTAGTTTAATCCAGTTTCCCTTATTAAGAGTCAAACATTTATATTAATCCAGTCCATCAATTTTAGAGTAAGATATATATATTCCTCCAGGCTCTCCAATATAGTATCAAACTTGTGTCGTGTGTGTGTGCGTGTGTGTGTGTGTTGGTGGTGTGTACTTCTGGGTGCTGTGGGGTTCGTTTTGGGGAGGCTGCGTTTTTGGTACGTAGCATTCCCTGTTTGATATTATTTTTGTTTGTATAATCATTCAGTGTCTCCAATTTAGTGTCAAACATGTGTTTTCATCTAATCTCAAGAATTGAAATTAAAATTCACCATAATTTACAGTTAAACAGGTATTTTGATCTAGTCTTAACGATTTAGAGTCAAACATGTATTTCAGTTCATTAACTCCAAATAATTGTCAAACATGTATTTTAATCCAAACACTCCAAATAAGAGTCAATCCTGTATTTTGATCGAGTTTCTCTCGAATTCAAGTCAAACATGTATTTTGATCGAGTTTCTCTCGAATTCAAGTCAAACATGTATTTTGATCGAGTTTCTCTCGAATTCAAGTCAAACATGTATTTTGATCCAGTTTCTCTCGAATTCAAGTCAAACATGTCTTTTGATCAAAGCTTTGTAATGAGGTGTGAAACATGTATGTTCATAAAAAAACTCGAACTAAGAGTCAAACAGGCTCTTTAATTTCGAGTCAAACATATATTTTCATCCAGTCTCTCAATTCAGAGTCAAACATGTAGTTTCCTCCAGGATATTTAAATTAGAGTCAAACAGTATTTTCCCAGTCTCTCCAATTCAGTGTCAAAGGAGTATTTTGATATAGTCACTCAAACTGAGAGTCAAAAATGTATTTTCCCAGACGCTTTCATTCCATATGGCACAAACCTTTTTTCTTGAGAATATAAACTTCAACATATCCTTTCCGTTTATAATACTATGTTGCGAACATCTAAAGTTTACGCTGCCGATTGAACACAGTGTTGTGACTGAATTCTGTGTCTTTCAATATGTTTGTATTGAGTATTTTCAATAAATATTTAGATATTTGTTTCAGTCTCATTCAGTGCACGTGATGTAATCCATTGTTTTATCCTGTCACTCCAATTTTGAGTCAGACATGTATTTTCAGACACTCCAAATGAGGGTCAAACATTCATGGTAAATTTAAGTTCTTCAACATCAATGAATAAAACTTCTTTTTAAGTAAATATAAGGTCAAATATGCATTTTCACACTCGGAATAGTAGTCAAAACAATTAATTATATGTCTGAAAGACTTGTGACTGAATAACATGAAATTGCATGCACACTAAGGCAGAATAAACACTATGTACACGTGATAATTCATTTAGTGCATGTTTAGACATGTATGCCGTAATGCAGTGATACATTATAAATCTTTTTTGAATTTGATAAAGTAATAACTTCTTCAAATTCACTAAATTCTGTATGAAGATACCTGTTGAAATATTCGTTATACTAAACTTTTTCTACAATCGTCCGTATGTCCGGTTTAATTCCTGTGAAATTAAAAAGAGGTTTCCAATATTCACATGATTGTGTGAAAAGGCATTGATAACATAGCATAATATATTCACTTTAAACCTTGTACGTTTTTACCTTTCGATAAAATTCCAGCAAATAGCGAACGTGGCACATGAAGAATTACTCTTGAAATGCAACATACATGGTAAATTTATGTTCTTCAACATTAAATATTATAAAACTTTTTCTTAAGTAAAAATAAGGTCAAATATGCATTTTTCACACGTGGCACATGAAGAATTACTCCTGAAATGCAACATACATGTTTGAATCTTGAATGATTTGAACATTTTATTTAAAGTCATTTGATACATTGTAAATAACAAGCACTCCTTTTGGTTTAAGAACTAATTCCAAGATTTTACTTTGCTAGTGGCACTAAATTCTACTTTACATTGTCAACCACACTTGAAACTTAAAAACGATTTTAATGTCCTTAACACAGATTCATATTTTCAGCAATAACATTCAACGATATAATCAAACAAGTTTTATTTTTATCGCACAAATAATCTACGAATATATACACTTGTATTATATATCGCTCTAAATATTACAGTCCCGTTAAACTGTACGAAACTTTGACTGATATACTGGTAATGTAATTAGCAAAAGCACAGAATCAACCAACGGTCATAAGGACATTTGATTAAGACTTAATTTGTTAAAATCCAGCAAACTGTTTATATGTTTTTTTTTCACTCTTTGTAGCAGACTACTGTAAACATCACAGTATTCCAATTGCAACAGATATTTTGCCCAAATGCAAAACATTCGTTTCTTTATTTCTAAACGCTGGAAAATTGTAATATATGAAAATAATAAATGCTACATTTTCTTTTAAGAGTAATACTATTATAATCTTTAAAACGAATTGTGAATGAGATGAAAACAAAGTCCATATTACTTAAACTTTGCGCGTGTTAATTCCTTCATATGATAAACATATTTACCTGATACACGCTGATGGCTACAATTACATTTCAAAGATTCATACATTATAGGAGGCGTGATTAAAACAACGAATCAGATAAATAACGCATGTTACCTGAAAGGATAATCAATTTCATGACAGTTTTATTTTGCTAGAGCGTTATAATCATCTTTTCGTTGACGCAAAGTAATGTTAGAGCAAAATGTAACAGTGTAGGTGGCTTCAAAATAATACACAGAGAGAACAACATGCAGATGTATGGCGAATGTAAACAATAAACACATTTCTACAGGAGCTCAGTTCAAATTTTGTATCCTGATTTTGATCGAACTATGGCATGAAATAGTTTCGCTATTGTTTCTGTGACATGGAAATTTGTTAGGGAACCTAACAGATTTAAACAAATATACAGATCTATGGTCAAACGGTCCAATAATAACTGGCATTATGGAATTTTTTATTTATTGGATCCTTTTATTTATTATCATCAATACACATTTGATTAAAATGTTATTTGTATTAGTATACTTAACGATCTGGTATGAATATTAGTGGAATTCCTATTTTAATACATATACTAAACTAGCAATTCTAAAGAAAGCTAAAGAAGATATATTCGGCAGATAAATAACAAATTTGATGGCAATTCCTTTTGACATATGCTCAGCTACTTAAGGATGAGTAAGTTTAGCATAAATTTGGATGATAATTATACAGAATATCTCTTGACTTGCATTGATCAGCTACTCAAAGATATCTTCTTTTGCAATACTTCTGGGTGATGTGGGGTTCGTTTTGGGGAGGCTGCGTTTTTGGTACGTGGCATTCCCTGTTTGATATTATTTTTGTTTCGATGGTAATTCTCGAAGATCTGTGTCAACATGGCACATGGTTGAATTCTCAGCTACTCAAGAATGGCTTAATTTAGCATATATTTTGATGAAATTTCTATTGGTCATTTCTCAACACCAACATATCTTCAGCAATTAACGTATTTAATAATTCGTGAAAAGATGTAAATATGCACAGCATTTATGGAGCCATTTGCATTATATACTTATTTCGCTATACCTGTTTATCTTATACAGTCTCATAACCGACGCCAAAATGTCTTCAACAAGTAACGTTATAGATTATTCGTCAAAAGATTCAATATGTCGCACAATATTAATGGCGCCATTAACATTATATACTTACACAGCACACGTTATAAATGGACATGCGTAAATCAAATACAATTATCTACCTTTTAAACAAATGTAACAGATATGCGGCAAATTCAATAAACGATGGCACAGGAAACATCATACGTAATTTCATTTTGATACTAACTTTATCAAAGGTTTTGAATACAATGATGTATTAGAACATTTTGCTTTATCACGCACCTAGGCAAATTTGGAACTTTCGGATAGGATGCCCATATGCATTTATGTCATTGGCAAATTTTAATGGGTGTCATATATGTTACATTGTAATTTCAAAAGGAAATTTTATCCCCAACCTTACGATGAAAATTATTTTCTATTAATCTTCTATGGGACTATTTTAATCTACCTGCTACATTAAGATATACAGGTAAAAGAAGTTATTTTTGTTCTCGCCACACATGCCTATATTTTTTCTAGTGTTTAATATATTTGCAAATAGGTAAGTAAGTTCAGTTTAGCAAGGTCTGGTGTTTCATAAAACTGTATTCTGGAACATCCAAAAATAAAATCATCATAAATGATATCATGCAGAAAGAGAAGTTCACTTCTTTGAAACTTTCACTGTCTGTTACCCCTAAATAGACAGAAATACCCGTCCCGCATTACCGTCTACTGACACCAAACAAGAATTAGTCATAATAACTTCATAAGCCAAGTCTGCCTCCCAGATTGGAAATATACTGTAGTCGAAACATAGTCTGTAGTCGAATGGTAATGTAATTCTTTAATCATTATCATGACTTACTGAAGCATATTTGTTACAATTCTCATTTGCCGGATTGGATCGCCAAGCCACTCAAGTATGTTTACGTTATGCAATTTCTTAAATCAAAATACCACAGTGATGTGTCGACGTCGATTCCGCAGTTTTTAGCATACATTTGTCGTCTTTGATTGTTTATCAATTTATAAATATAAATATATTGCTTAAGCATTTGTTTTGACATCAGTGCTTGTAGATATGTATCGGCTTAGATTGCTTGAATACTTAAGAATGGCTTGTTATTTAAATAAAAAGACTCAAAACATGCTTGAGGTTTTCAGACACGCAATGATGATTTTGTTAAGCATACATGTTGATGAGAGTTCTCTTGGTCATTTGTCGGCTTAGATTGCTCAACAATTATAACGTAGTTTAGAAAACACATTGACAATAATTATTTAAGTATTGTGTCTGCTTGGACTCCTCAGTTACTCATTTATCACTTTCTTGTTTATATATCTTGATTCTATTAATATTTTACCAGCATGGATTGCTCATCCACTCACGAAAAGTTTAAATTTAATATATATTTTCAGTGTGAGCCTCCGGCGTTCATGTGTCCATCTTCATGACAATAGACCAGAATGTTTATCTCTATGATGTCTAGTTCAAATTCGATTCCTGGTCGCTTGGGGAAAAAACTAGGAAGAATGGTTTGCGAAGAAAAATATATCAACACTCTAGATGCGACAATTATTACCAAAGTTTTGTAAGAAGAACGATTATAGAAACAGTACAGAAAAGTGAATAATAGCCGCTCAACAATAAGATTAATAGTAATCGGATACGAAGTATTATTCGGATTCTTTGTGAAATAACCCCTGTTTCTCGAACATATAACGCTTGCAAACTTGTCAAAATGTTTGTCCCAATGATGTCTTGTTAAGATACCAATCTGGGTTACTTGGGGTCACCAACTAGGTCACACGATTAAATCGAAAAAATATTTTAACACTCTAGATACCAAATTAACTACCGATTTTTCATATGGAGGAGAAACATTTATAACTCTCTAATAGATTTCCTATTCAATTTTCGTTACAATTTGTCAGAAAGTTTGTCCCCCTGATATCTCAGTCAAGTTCGAATGTGGGTTTCCTTGGGTCAAAAACAATGCACATGGTTGAATCGAAGACAACACTTGTTAGCACCATAGAGACTACAGTTGTAGCATGAATCATCATTCAAATTTGTCAGAAAGGTTGCCTCCATAATTTTTACGTTCAGTTAAAGTCAATGAATCTGGATTACCTCGGGTCAAAAACTAGGTCAAACGGGCAATTAAAAAAACCTTGTTAACATTCTAGAGGCAACAATAAGTAACCCAATCTTCATGAATGTTTTTCTAAATGATTTCGAAGACACATTCGAATCTAGGTCACTTGGGGTAAAACATTTTCAAATCAAAGAACCTATGTCAACACTGCAGAGGCCACTTTTATTACTCAATGGTCCTGAGAATTGGTCAGAATGCTGGTCTATTTACTCTAAGACAGAGTTTGAAACGGATCATATTGGGTCGCAAACTAGATCACAAGATCAAATAAAGGGAAACACTTGTTAAGATTCTAGAAGCAACATTTGACCCCTAAAAATACTGAAAATTTGACAGAATATTTGTCTCTATGACCATAAGGCCATAAGCAAAAGTTGGTCACAGATTCGAAAACTAGGTCAAATAATGGAAATACCTTGTTTCAACTGTATGAACCACATTTTCAAAATTCAAAATGCATTGAAAATGCAAATGGGTCAGTATGTTTGTCTTAATGAACTTGGAGGTCAAATTTTAAACTGGGTAGTTTTAAAATCCAGGTCACCAGGTCAGACCATAAAATACCTTTTCAGCATTAAAAAACCCTTTTTTCTACCCAGTCGTCATAAAAGTTTGGTCAGAATGATAACCTCTTGGTCAATTTGAAACTGGGGCAGATTGAATGAAGAATTAGGTCAGTAGGTAAAGCATAGAATAACTTTAATTGCAACACTGTAGCAGCTATATTTTCTAAATCATTCATGAATGTTGGTCAGAATGTTGTCAGTATAACTAAATCTGTTGTGAAGATTACGTTAACGGTCAATTTTAGTAGAACATATTCTGTTGTTCAATTGTTGTTAAACGAGTTGACTGTTACAGAATATAAAATGTGGTCAAAATAATAGTGATATTTTATTGTTTATGGACACTTCAAGATCAGATAGACATATAGAATATATAAAACATTTTCTGGTAGCAGAGCGAGGTTGTTTTGTAAGAAGAACGATTATAGAAACAGTACAGAAAAGTGAATAATAGCCGCTCAACAATAAGATTAATAGTAATCGGATACGAAGTATTATTCGGATTCTTTGTGAAATTACCCCTGTTTTTCGAACATATAACGCTTGCAAACTAAAATAGAGATGAGTGAAGAGACTAGTATACTCCATGAAAATGCATCCAAAATTGTTGAAATGAAAATGAGAAAATCACGGTGCTAGGCAAAATTTACAAGAACGAAAAACAAATTTATAGATGTTATGAGCGATGAAACACCGGACACGGATCTAATGAAAGAATTAATAGACAAATTAGAGATTGCAATGAATGAAGCCACGGAGGCAATAGAACAAGTATGTAATGAATACAAATCACAAGAGAAAACAAAAGAAATGGTTTCTACTGTGTCGGAAGTTGAAGCTATTGTAAAAAAGAATACGACAAAGTTATGAATTATGAAGGACTTTCATGACTTGCAGAATGAAGCAACAAGCCATCAGTCAGATGCAGGTGGAGACCCTAGTGAGTAAAAGCAACTAGATTTAGACTAATCGCGCCAGATGAAAAGAGTCGCGAAACCAGTATTTTATGGAAACAAGCAAGATTTATCATTCTGGGCTGCAGCGATTAATGCTTGTATCGACAGTACCGACGAGTCACCGGAATATAAGTTTTTACAAATGCGACAGTATCTTAAAGGAGAAGCTTTGAAAATTGTAGAGGGCCTAGGACATTTAGAAGTAGCCTATGGAAAAGCAAAAGAGAGGCTTGAAAGAAAATATAGAGGCACAAGGAGAAGAACCGCAATATTTATGGAGGAGTTAGAAAATTTCCCATCATGAAAGTTGAAAATGCTAAAGAGATTGAAAAATTCGCAGATGTTTTAGACATTGCCATGATAAATATGGAAGGAGAAAATCATGGAGATATCAATGATGGAGCATTGTACATGCGCGTTCAAAAGAAAATGCCGGAAACTTTGTTAGCAAGATACCATAGGTGGATAGGAAGTACAAGAAAGAAAGAATAACTGGAACAGTTAAAAGATGTGGTTATTCAAAAGAGTCAGTACCTTACTATTGCTTCAGAAACAATTCATGGACTTTAGTTTGAATGTAAATGCACAAGAATGCACTTCAGGTACAAACACAGATGAACAAGTATTTACCAGCAGAAAAGCAAATTGTAAATTGCTTTGAGAACAGTTCCAGTCATCATATCAACTGAATCGCAAACATTGAAAATTAATGCACTGTTAGACGATGGAAGTTCTAAAACTTACATAAATGAAGATGTTGCAAATGAGTAAGGTTTGGATTGAGAGTCAGAAACCGTGAAAGTTAATTTATTAAACGGTAGAACAGAGACTTTTTCAAAAAAAATCAGAGGAGTTTTGTATTGAAAGTGAAAATAGACAACTGAAAATGAACATAGAAGCAAACACTACTAAAATGTAACTGGTTCGTTGAAAGCAGTTAACTGGAATGAACATTGCGGTAGATGGGATCATTTGAAGGGAATCCCATTTCCAAAAAATACAAAGAAAAGTAAAGTAGACTTACTGATTGGCATCGATTATTCTGATTTGCACAGGTCATTGAATGAAATTAAGGGAGCGCCGGGAGAACCCATTGCACGGTTAACGCCTATAGGTTGGACGTGTGTTGGACCAGTCTCATTGCAAAGTATGAAAGAAGATAAAAGTTTCTTCACGTTTTTCGGTAGCGAGTTAGATGAAACAATTAAGCAGTTTTGAGAAATTGAACAGGTAAAAGTATACAATCTGGAACTGTCAAAAGAAGAAAATGTTGCTCGTGGAAAAGCAAAAGATACGATAGAGAATACAGAAAAATATATGAAATTAGAATACCATGGAAAGAGAATAGTGTTGAGATGCCCAACAATTATGACATAGCACTGACTCGTTTACAGAACACTAAGTAAAGGCTCGAGAAAAATCCAACATTTAGCAAGACGTACAGTGAGATCATAAAAGCTATGAAGAGAAAGGGTACATTACAAAGACAGCTAAATCTGAGCCACAAAATAGCCAGTCATGGTATTTACCACATTTCCAAGTAATTAGACTTGAAAAGGAAACAACAAAAGTACGCTTCCGCAAAGTATCAGAATGAATGTCTGAATGACGTAAATAATGCTGGACCAAATTTTTAGAATGAATTGTCGGTATCCTTGAAACTGATAGACGTTTCCATCGGTTTCTTTGAAACTCAAAACGTGACCCACAAGAACAGTATGAATTCAATCGATTAGTATTTGGAGTAAATGCGTCTCCTTTCTTAGCTCGATTTGTAGCTCAAGAAAATGCACAAGCTTTCAAAGTACAGTTTCCTCGAGCTTCAGAGAGTGTAATGAATTTACATACATGGAGGATTCTGTGGAAAGTGAGAATGAAGCAATGAACCTTTATCGTGAACTGTCAGAATTATGGAAGCATAAACCCTAGAAAATGGATGACAAATTCAACAGCAGTGTCAGCTGAAATACCATAAGATTAAAGAGCATATAAAACTGAACTTAAGGCAAATAGTGAATTGCCTGCAATTAAAAAATTAGGTTTAAATTGGGATTCTCAAGATGTGTTTTCGTTGAGTAACACATTATCGCTTGTTTCAGGAGAAAAGTGAATTATGTTGAAAAACATAGCAAGATTGTTTGATCCACTAAGATTTCTCACTCCGTTCACTGTGTGCGCAAAAATAATCATGCACGACATATGTGTAACTGGAGTAGACTGGGATGATGAACTCCCTGAAGAATTGTCTGAGGAAATAAAAAGATGGTTTTCAGAACTAGAACAGTTGAATGAACTACAAGTGCAAAGGTGTCTAAATATAAACTTAGATATTAGACTGTCACGTGCATCGAGCGGTCTACATTATGATATTTTCTGATCTATGATATTCTGAAGCGTTTAACTTACACCAAACGGATATACAATTTTCCTCAACTATCTGCTTTTGATTAGTCTACAAAATATAATAAGTTTTATTTAAGCTCCTTAGTTTATGATTCGCGGTACCAATGATTGTTAAACTAATTGTTTGAAACAGTAATCAACTTTAATCAAGGCTTTTGCATATACATTGAATTAAACTTTATATAAATGGGATCTGATACCTCTGCAAGTATGAACCGAAGCTGCAAGTAGGAGGGTATATTCTTTCCCAAGTAAAGTTACAATGTCCTACCGTTCCAACCCAAGTTCCTACTATGTCTCAAACCTATACCCTTAAACCCCTTGTCTCAACCTGGTCACAAGCTAATGTTCGAAACAATTCTCTAAACCCCTTGTCTTAACCTGGTCACAAGCCAGTGTTCGAAACTATAATCCAAACCATCAGCTTACACAACGACCCGAACTTATAACTCAATACAGATATCAGGAGGACCTTGCAAGTATGACCCGAAGCTGCAAATATGGGGGAACCTCGCCTGTATTTACTATGCCAAAGTCCCGGTAATAATTACCGTTTAATTATTTCTCAATCATCTCTCCGGTGTGCTCTCTACTAGCTCTGCTACCGATCTGCCAGAAAATTATGCGCAACAGCTTCATATACCGGCTAGTTATACGGATAGCTTTGGACTTCTACATAGGTTTTACTGTACATTCCTCATTTAATAAGCGTCTGTCAACTGTATCTCCTGATACAATTTTACCTGGTGGAACTGACACCTGCGCCTTGTCATGTACAGCGAAAGGAGATTATCACTTTCAGGTAATATTTAACTAAAAATAACTTACATTTTTAACGTTTTTGGGCTTTTAAAGGCCTTCGAAATTTGATCAGATTTCGTATCAATCAGACGATTTTTAACTTTTAATTATCCAAAAGATCTACTTTTTACAGTAAAGACTAATTTCACGACAAGAAAGGAATCTGTCCAGCCCTAGTGTTTTTAAAAGTGCTGTGAAGGATCTTCTTTTAAAATATAAATTTTCAGATGTTGAAATCTACCTTTAGTGTCAAACTTTCAGTTCAGTGCAATGTTTTAAATTTTCTTATGTCTTTCATGATAACATGGTAAATAACAAACTTTGTAAAATGACTAGTATCTTATTTTAATATTTATATTTTACTAAAATCATGTGTCATGCCTCTCTATGTCAGAACACTACCATGAACCACAATGGAAATAAGGGATTCTTTCCCTTTTTTGTGTTATCCTTGATATTGATGTAACTGACATGGTTTATTACTTATGTATACTTCATGATATTTATTATCTTTTAACCTTACGGTTACATTTTAATAATGTATTGTTATGTTATTATTGTCACCATGCTATCAATATCGAATTAATAATAAAAAAAAGAAAAAAAAAGACTACACACCTTTGTCGACGCGTCAAGTAAGGCATATGAAGCAGTTGTGTATTCTGTAAACCGTGGAGATGAGGGACAGGCTGTGAATTTGATAGCCTCGAAAAGCAGGGTCGCTCCTATGAAATCCATTACTATTCCTAGACTTGAATTGCTAGCTGCTAGCTTGGGATTACAATTAACATAAAGTAATATGTAATGTGTTGGACATGCCAATTGAAAATGCGACTTTCTGGTCCGATAGTATGAATGTACTTTACTGGGTTCATGGTGCAAGTAGACAGTATAAAACGTTTGTAGCAATTCGTGTAGGGTCAATTCATGAAATAACATCTCCAAGTCAGTGACGTCATGTACCAACAGTTAATAATCGAGCAGATTTGACATCGAGAGGCAGTTTGGTTCGAGAACCGTCAGCCTATTCAGAGGAGCACTGGCCAGAAAATAAGTTTGAAATGACAGAAGCAGTGATAGTTGAAATGAAACGAAAATCTGAAAATGACAAGAAATACAGTTTTGTAATTACTGGGGAGAAAGAGAATATGCTTTATCCTACTAACTATTCAGACTGGAATCATTTAGTTAGAATCAATGTATGGATACATAGAATAGACAACTTTCAAATGTCAAAGACAGATAGAAGGTTGTCAAAAGAGCTTCGTTTAGGTGATATTCAAGAGGCAGAGAAAAGACTTATAAGAATAGCTCAAATTGAAGGTATTGAACTTGAATATACGTGCATTTCGAAAGGTAAACTATTACTATTAGCAGCAAATTGGCTCCGCTGAATCCCATATTAGGTACAGACGGACTACTGCGTTGTGATAGTAGGCTAAAATACGCGGATTACATTTCATATGACGTTAGATATCCGATTTTTCTGCCAAGAAAACATAGTATCACAAAGCTAATAGTGTAATAGTGAAACGGAACCATGAGCTTGTTAATCATGGCGGTACAAACCAAACATTGTCATCATTGTCAAGCAATTTACGACGTAAAGAAAAGACAGGCAAGCAAATAATGGCACCACTACCTGCTGAACGTTTAAGTCATTCAGTCAGGGCATTTGCAAACACAGGCCTGGACTACGCGGGTCCATTCATTATTAAACAAGGTCATGGGAAAATTCGACTAAAACGATATCTTTGTGTGTTCACATGTGTAGTGACACGGGCGGTTCATATGGAAGTTTCGTACAATATGGACACAGACTCTTTCATTAACACTCCGTATAGATTTATCAGTCGGAGAGGTGTTCCATACACTATGATTTCATACAATGGAAGCAATTTCGTTGGTTGCTTGAATGAATTGAGAGAATTATACAGACAATTGGACGAAGATGCCATTATTTATTATACCAATGAAAAACGTATGAACTGGACATTTTCGCCACCAAATGTCCCTCATTTTGGTGGAGATCATGAATCAATGGTTAAGTGTGCTAAGAGAGCACTATTTGCCATACTGAAAAATTGTGACATCACAGATGAAGAGTTAATAACAGCGGTTGTTGGAGTGGAAGGATTGATAAACAGTAGGCCTTTAACATATCAGAAGACAACACGGTTTTGACGCCAAGTCATTTTCACTTTGGACAGGCTGGTGGTAATTTTGCACCAGATATTAATAATGTTACTGATAGAGATCTACAACGAAAATGGCGTTTCATTCAAAAACTTTGAAAACGTTTGCTCCAAGAGTTTTTCCTACACTTCGAGATTTCGCAATTGGGAATATCGTTATAGTTATTGATCCAGACGTTCCTAGAGGACAGTGCCATTTTGGGCGAATCAAGAAGGTATTTCCAGGACCGGATGGCCATGTTCGAGTAGCTGAGGTTCGCATTGGAAACAATACTCTCAAACGACCTATAACAGGTTTAGCATTGTTACAAGAAAATGAGCAGTATACGTACTTAATGAAATATTTAAATTTCGCAGTACATGTATTTAAATTGCCTATATAAACCAAAATGAAGCATATAGAAAAGCAATGCTAATTTATCTGAATAGCTTAGAAAATAGCTCTTGTAAGGGCATAATAATCCCTGAGCTATAATAAATGTGTGTAAAGTGTTTATTGCAAAGTATAAAAAAAGAAAGTGTGAATTAAAGGGCATAATGAGAAGAGCTAAGTAACATTGTATATTATGTATTCAGCAAAAAGATGTACATTTTTATACTTAATTTCTTAAGTAAAGAGTGTTCAAGTTAATCTCATTAATATGTGCAGCGACAAAACTTTTATTTTGCTTTTTTTAGTTAGATATGATGGGTGCATACTTCTCTTAATATCAAAAGTTATCATACAGTATAAAATGTAGCACTGTGGTCAAGCTATGTTAAGTAAAAGAAGTGTTGACAGGGTGATTCTAGTAAATGTTTATCAGAACTAAAGTGCAAGGTTTTTGAAATGACAGATCTGGCAATGTTCGAGGTCTAGAAATAGTATTTGCAAAGATCAAAATTGACATTATGTTTATCTTGATAGCAAAGTCCAGCTTCAGGGTACTTAAAAAGTTAAAGGACGTATTTGCGTTGTCTCTCGGCTTCATGATGTTTCAAAAATAGTCTTTCGAGAAATATTTCAAATACCTGTATATTGTATCAATGGTAAAAATCTCTTTTGCACTTGGAACTGGACATTGCTATGTATAGTATTTTGTTCATTTGTTTATTATTTTTGTTGATACGCTATGTGCTATCAAGGAGGGGAGAATATTGTGAAGATAGTAAACGGTCAATTTTAGTAGAACATATTCTGTTGTTCAATTTTTGTTAATCGAGTAATAGAATAAAAAACTTGGATATCTTAGTCGTTTATGGACCTTTCAAGATTAAATAGACATATAGAATATATAGAACAAAGTCTAAGTCGAGTTTAAAACGCGGTCATGTGGGGTCAAAAACTAGATAACAAGGTCAAAGCGTCAAATAGAGCAATTGCATTCGGATGACTGATAGAAGGCTGTATTGACCTCTTGTTGTCAGATAGGATTGCTAAGCCACTCAAGAATGGTGTATTATAGCATCTATTTAAATCATAATTATTTTGTTGTGTGTCAGCTCAGATTGCCCTAACTATTTAAGCATATTGTTTAATAATAATTATCTTATTTATTACTCGACTGGAATAAACAACTAAGCTTATGGATGACATTTCTTCGGATTTATTTCAATAAAGATATTGTTAGTCAAGTACTATTCAGTGATGGCTTAGTTTAGAATATATTTTGATCATATTTCTATTTGTCATTTGTTTGTTGGGCATGTTCAACCACTCAATTATGAGTTGCATTGGGATCTTTTTATGATAATTTTCTTAGAAGTTATGCGGATGATTTTGTCAAGCCACTCTAAAGTGTCTTATTTTAGCATATATTTTAATGATAATTCTCTTAGTCATGTATCTGCTACGACGAAACAATCACCCAAGAACGACTAACATTTGCATACATTAAGTTCACATGAACTACCGGCGTATGGGGAACTTTTAGGATCAATGAAGGTCCGTCGTCCGTACGTCAGGCAAAGTGCTTACTGTGACTCTCATAAATCACTGCATTAAATATCATCAAACATGACTAAAATCATTCTGGTTTCGGTTGACTGAGCAACATTGCTACCAGAGCTAAAAGTAGAAAAATCGTTGAACATTTTCTTCTCAAAAAATGACAGAGTTAAGATATTGGGTATACAACATCATCTGGGTGTTCGCCACCAGATTTGTTTAAATCATGCTCCTGATTTCAAATTAGCTTTGTTGGTCATATGTTTTGTATATAGTTCTATAGGAGAGATTTACAGATATGTCATCAATAGCTGACAAGTGTATCACGTGAAACACAATCCTTAAAACCGAACATTCAGATGTAAAAAATGTCGTCTGTATGTTAGATGCTCTCTATAAAGTTAACAGCAATTATGTTTGTACACAAATAAGAACTTACAGAGATATACAGAGTTTATTGTTATGAAAACACAAACACCATAAAATGTATATGCATATATAAAATATTTCGCGAAAATAAATGTCATTTATACTTTTACTTTATGGTTGGCAGTACAATTCACTTAATTCTAACCCATAGACACCGTGCTAGTACTTATATACCAAACCTGTATTCCAAGTCTATGTTTGGATACTTTTGTTTCCGCTTCATTGTTGTAAAGACAAGCTTGTTTTCGTTGACATTTTTTCTTTGTATTTTCAGTCCCTAGCCACTATTTGAGTGCCGTGCCAGTAAAGGAACCTTTAAAGTCAGTGTAAAATTCAAAATCACTGTCCTGCATTTCTTCAAATGGTAACGTGGATTTCAAGTTTTTTCAATTTTTAACTTTATCTGTGTATGGCAAAGTGTCTTTATTTATGCGCAATTCAATTTTATTCAACAACTGGTCACTTCTTTAAAACTGTGTCTGAGTCTCTTTTGTAAATAAATACTCTCTCTAGGAACGCTGTGTATATCTCGCCGTATCTCGCAGTATCGGATGAAGTTGAAAATACAGCCTATAAATGTCACAGGTCCATGTTCCAATGAATAATAAATAAAATATTAGAAACCTCGAAATGGTGTTGTTTGGTTTTATACCAGCTGCTTTTATAGTCAAAGTCAGTCAGTCCGTATGTAGACGTACGTAGAGTCGTAGGCAGTATACGTAGGTAGGATGCCGTTTCAGGTAAGCATTTCTATACTTATTTACCTGTGCACTTTCTCTATTGTTATGCTAATAACCCTCTTGCGCTGACCAATCGATTGGCATAATTCAAATAGAATACGTTCATGTTTGATGTTATACACATCGATGATAGCCAGGCATAATTATATTCAGAAATATATATTATTTATATATATATTTGCAGGTAATTTGAAATGCATATTGTCAAATATACATTGTTTAATGATTCTGTTTATTCTCATTGTGATTACTTCAGTAATTGATGTTTTGTAACCTTATTCATAGAATTTACCTGTTGACCTATATTTAGTCTATTTGTAGCATCCGTCGGCACCTTTGTTTATGTTTACATTGTGGCCATCTTTATTTATATAAGTGTATAAAGGTATAATTCAAATAGAATACGTTCATGTTTGATGTTATACACATCGATGATAGCCAGGCATAATTATATTCAGAAATATAAATTATTTATATATATATTTGCAGTTCGTTGTGTTTACCTGCCGTTAGTCCAGCTTAGAACCCGAAACCTCAGAGGCACAAATCAGACACATGTCACATGAGCAGTATAAGCCTCAACTGTAACATAAATATTCATAAAACAATATTCAACTCTTGCACTGCTAAATTTCTAAAATGAACCTGTCTATTACCGAATTCAAATGGTACTATTATTTTTTCAAAGAGATGATCACTGATAATATATATGAGAGTATATAAGCAAGACTGCAGGGGTGAGCAAACTGATAATTTAATTCAATATTTAATTGTACGTAAAATACAAAACTAAGGACACTACCACCACGGCATTGATGGGGATACTACGCGAGATACTCCAATCCTAAGGCTTATAAAAAATGTATAGGGAACTCTTCAAACTTCTACTTGTCTACAACCACAAGGCCCAGAGCTTAGACATTTGGAATGTAGCATAGCCTAGTGAACCTCTACCAAGTTTGTAGGTAGTTATATAGGATCTTCTTGTTAAAACTAGAAGTCATAGAACTTAATTAAGAAATAACCTATGACTTGGAGTGCTTTATCAAAATTGAAGCATTTCCTGGAGGTGATGTGCCTGGCGGAATAATTCACGAGGGCGAAGCCCGAATGAATTATTACGCAGGCGCATTACCGACGGGAAATGCTTGTATTTCGATAAAGCACTCCAAGTCATAGATTATTTCGATTCTTATAAGCCGGATTTACGAAAACTATCGTAACTACTACGGACCTATTTTCAGTTCGGCGGTAATGTGTTAAATAACATAAAGAGTGGCTGTTAGAATCCACTCCCATTTTCTGGCAACCAGTCAAGATATCATACATAACAATATTATACAAACTAATTTTAGTTTAATCATCTAATACATGAAATATAAAAAATATCCGACTGTGACATTATGCAGAAGACGTCAGATTCAGAACCTAACAAAGCAGACAATCGATTTAAAAGCGAACCGATAATCGGAACTCTACAACGTTTTAACGTGAAGTAATGACGTCAGTATGATGACGTCAACGTTTTCATTCATTGTTTTGTCTCCCGGAATCAAAACATTGTATGACATTAATCCTGAAATTTCTTGGCCTTTTTAAAGGAAAACAAAGTGAAGGTATTCTAAGGCTTATTTGACGTAATCAAAAATATTATTTAGGTTCTTAAACAAAACTGTTTCATGCGCCTGATGTATTATTACAGATATTATTTCTATTTCTATATTTTATTTTCTGCGCGGGAGTAAATTAGAAAAGTCGGAAGGAGCTACATGTACTTCCATGTCCCAAACTCCGCCTTCTTTTCCGAGTTCTTTAAGCGTATTAATGCATTCAAATTGACTATAGAAATATACCATATTCATATTAGGATTTGTAATGTATCATTGTGTAGTGGTCATCTACAAAATCGTGCATATCATAAACCCCGGGTAAAAGTCGATTTTGCATAAAGTTATATAGGCAGGTCTCTTTCTCCTAATAAAAAAGTCAAAGAGCTGTTGTTTCCACTGAAACATAAACTACTCAAAAGGGATCACAATACAGGGGATATTACCTTTCCTTACGGCTAACTTCTTTGTCACTATGTTGAGTAATTGCTATGTGTTTGGATCTGCGTCCTCCGCAATGGCTGACCAATTCCAAGAGAGCCATCCCACAATTCACCGCGACCCTTGATGACGTCACGGCACACAACAGAACTGAACCCTTTTCTAGCGGTTACAGACTGCGGTTACAATGTGATGCTCCGCCACTCTGGCACTAGAGGGCCTCGGCCTGTCTGCAGGCGGGCCTCTCTAGGCACGGCTGTTCCCGTTTTCTGGTCTAGCCCTAGATGGCCACATCCTGTCTAGTTTTGGGATTGAAAATTTTGCATGATTTCCGTTGATTATAATTTGAATTTCCACTGTCCCACAGAGCCCCAAATGTAAAAAGTCCAAAATTGTAAAAAAGCCTAAAGACATGCCAAAACACTGCCCTGTGGGACCACGCTTCGCTCACGACTGTTCGGGGGCCTCTTGCCGGAGGTACAACCACTCAGCGTTGTCGGAACACCGCTGAAGCAGATCCCTCCACGGCTCACCCCGGACCCTGGCTACCTCTCTCGCTGCATACCCAAGGTGGGCTGGTGTAGTATGCTTGCCACTGCCACTTCCAAAGTAGGGGGAGTCTGTCTCCAACAGGACCCGGCCCGCAGCCATCTGCCTCAGACAGTACAGCTGGGACCCGTCCCGGGGTTCCTCAAACCAGTCTACCATCCTTGTGAACCCGAAGTAGGTATTCGGAAATTCCTTCAGCCACCTCCGCACCAGGGGTTGGGTGTTAGTAAAACAATGGCAGTGGATCAACCGCTCCCTGCCTACCTTTGGGTTGCCCTTCAGGAGGCTCAGAACGGTCAACCAGCACTCATCGGAGGTGTTGTCCCTCAGGCCCCTACAGTGCAACACCAGTCCCACCTCTCCCAAGGCTGCTACCGTCGGCTGGGCCATGAGTTGTTCAAACTTCTTCCACGACCCCTCACTTCCCGACGTCCTTGGATGCCATCCGACGGCCGGAACGACACCTTGCCCGCACCAATCCTCCAGCTGTCGAGCCGTGGCGTACGTGTCTGGGTCACAAAATATTCCAACGACCCGGTCAACCTCTACTGCGAATTCCGATTCCACTGCGACGGCCCGGTTGATAGCTTTCAGCGAGGGCGTGTTTATGCGCCACTTCGCCATGGTCCTGTCCAGGTGACAGTGGGAATCGAACCCCTTGAGCTGGGTCGGCAGGCACTGCAGCTCCTCCGCCGATGGCCGGAACACATCTCTAAAATCCCCCTGATCCTCTGGCTTAAGGAGAGCGACCAGGGATATCAAGCGACTCCAATACAACAGGGAGGTGATGTGGTTCCCCCTAGGCTTGATGATGGTCTCTTCCGGTGCTGGCACTCCCACGGCTTCGCAGAACAGACGCATTCCTCTATCAAGCTCTGGGGAGATAGTTCGAGCCCCAGGCAGGAGGTCCGTGCTGTCTGCCAACACCACCAGGTCTTCAAATTCCTTGTGTGCCCCCACCAACAGCCTCTTGAGGAACGCCAACGCTGTTCTCCGACGACTTAGAATGTCATGGCCCCTCATTGCTGGATGAAACAGAAGGGGCAGGTGGCAGTCAAAGGAGTGAGCCTCAGTCATGCCTTCAGTGCATGACATGATAGGACACTGCACTCCCGACCAACCAGCTCCGCCACGCCTCTGCTTCCCTTGCGGTACCCTCAGTTCCTGCCTCGGACGCTTGGCATCATCTCGCTCCCTACTCCGATGGGGTCTCCGACCGCGTCGGACCCGCTCTCGGGTCGGCTCTCGATCTCTGCCTGAATGGCCCAGATGGGGCCGGACAGGGTGCTCCGCCTGGCTTGTGGGTGCTCCGCTCTGTCCAGCCCGCTCTCTGCTGCCACTCCTCCTGTACCTGCGCCTCTCCCTTCGACGACGACTAACAGTCCACTCTGCCTGGGGTTCCGGATTAGTCGGTCGGTCCTGGGGGGCTGCGGCCTCAGGTTTGCCTGTTGACTCTCTCGGAAGAACAGGTGGCCTATGGCCTCCCTGCAAAACCGGAGTAATAGACGCTGGAGCCAGTGCTGAACTTGACTCCGTATCCATTTTAGCTGCTTCCTGGTGCTTCAACCGCGGCTTCACTGGACTAACTTGCTTCATGGGGCTGGCAACCCTTCCCGGACTCTCAGGTTTACTGGAACTCGCTGGACTGGTGTCCAGCAACCTCTCGTCCGCCGACGATACCTCCATGGCCTCCGCCTGGGGCGGACCTAGCAGTGGGTCCTCACCCTGCAAATTTTCCCCCGAGATATGCAAGTTCGGGTCTTCCTTCAGGCGGTAATCCCGGCTGCGACCCGAGGCGGGATCACTCGATACCGAGGTTTTTGGTCTCGGCAGAGGATACACCTCCTCGGAGAGCCACTCCCTCGAGTCGTACTGGACCGCATTGAGTCGTTCTGCTAGGGACTTGAGCACCGACTTCTTCTTTAGTATCTTGGCCAACTTCACCTGGCCCTTCAACACCTCATCAGCACGGGGGCGTTGTCCCTCCGGACAGAAGGGCAGGACTTTCAACAGCTGCTCTGTTGATACCACCAAACCCTTCTCCGTGGTCGCCTCCAGCGTGCTGAGCTCACCATCAAGATCACGTTCGGACATTCTACAAATAGAAAGCAAGAAAATAACGATTAGCAGAGATTCCCTTACCGACCCTTGCACTCAGTGCATTTGTAACTGTCAATGTCCAAGGCATCTGTTGGTGTCACATTCACGCATGCCCCATGATACCATTCCCCACATGTCTCGCACTGGATCATAAATCTGCCCTGCCATGGTTTCCTACAAAAGCAATAAACTCTATCATCACCCCGGGCAGTCTTAGCTTCTACTGGATTAGCCTTCCAGTGAACTATTAAATGGGGCAACCTCCGGTCCCGGCAGGGTTTCAGCCGGTCGTGGTTCGCGACAAACACGGAATTCCTAAGTTTGACCCTGAAAATGAAGGAAGAGAGCTTGGTTACTATCACCCCTGGGCCCTTCCAGGGGGGGCAAAGTTTCTTGCACTTGCCCTTCAACACAGCTGTGTCAAGGATGTACACAGGGTCCCCAACCCTGAATGACCTTTCCATTAACCTTAGGTCATAGTCCCGTTTCATCCGCCTAGTGGCAGTCTTTAACCTTTCCCGGGCAACCTCATGGGCTTCATTAAGGGCCACCCTTAGCTCATTAGCATAGGAATCAGGGTCCACCGGTTGACCATTTTTTAACGGGAACATGAGCTGTGCTGGAATATTGACCTCCCTCCCCAACATTAACCTGTTTGCAGTGAACCCAGTCATGCGGTTCACTGACGACCTTAGGGCTCCCGCGATTTGCTGAATATGCCGGTCCCATCGATTGTGGGACATGCCTACAAAACACCTTACAGCGTCCATAAGAGTTCTGTTGTACCGCTCAACCTGGCCATTGGCCGAGGCCCTATAGGGAGTGGTACGAGTCTTATGGACCTCCAACAACTTACAGACCTCCGTAAACAGGTTGGACTCAAAGTTTCGCCCTTGATCCGTGAAAATTTCAAACGGTACCCCAAACCTTGAGAAGAAGTTGTCCACTGCTGCCCTTGCAGTCTCGTCTGCCGTCTGAGATAGCAACGGTATGCACTCCACCCACTTTGTAAACTGGTCTACCATCATAAGTACATACTCATTACCCCTAGAAGTCTTAGGTAATGGCCCCAGAAAGTCGAGATGAACTCTCTCCATCGGTGTCTCCGCATGATACTCAGTAAGCGGTCACCGGCCATGCCTTGCTGCCTTCTTGTTCTGGTTACAAGAGGCACACCCCTGCACGTAGTTCTCGACATCCCTCTTGAGCCCATACCACGAAAACTTCTCCCTCAACCTCTGCACCGTGCGCGCAACACCCTGGTGACCTGCCCACGGTATATCATGATGCAGACTAATTGCCATCTCTCTCAACGATTTGGGCAATACCAGTAACGGTTCGTCACTGTGGCCCGGGGTCTGGTACAATACCTCATCTATTAAACTGAAGAATTCTCTATTCAGCCAATAGGACTTTTACTCTGGACCAGAGCGGAAAAGCGTGGTCTGGTCTGGATCGTCTGTGTCATCCAGCCAGTCTATCAACACCCTCAGATCCTGGTCCTCTCTCTGTGCCTTGCGTAGGTCCAACAGGGAGAATCCCCAGCTCCTCGACTTCGAGTCCCCTACACCTCTAACCAATTTACCATCTGCACCAGCCTTCTCAGTGGATTCCCGCGCAGGTTCCGGAGCAGGCTGGCTATCAGGAGCCACCCGCCACTCAGAACCTGGGGTCACCCCACTGGCTGGCTCCTGTGCCAACCGCACAGGCTCCGGGGCAGGCTGACTCACAGGGGCCGCAAGCCGCGCAGAACCTTGGGTCGCACCTCCATCCTGCTTCTGTGCCGGCCGCACAGGCTCCGGGGCAGGCAGACTAACAGGAGCTGCAAGCCGCGCAGAGCCTGGGGCCGCACCTCCATCCTGCTTCTTCGGTGGCCCTGCCATTGAAGTCGTCCGGTCTGCTGGTGACGCTTGATTCCCCTGCTGATTGGCCCTTGACCCCTGCCGGGTAGTCACAATATTAACACTGACTACCTCAGCGGATCGTATCAGCTCACTCTCAGCCCAGGGGATCAGGCCAATGGCTGCCTGCCACCCTCTCAGGTCAGAAGCATCCACTATGTGGTCCAGGCTGGGGGCCAATTGTGGCTCTCCCACCGGACATCCTTTGCAACACGGAGTCCCCAATATCTTCGGTTCAAAGCACACTAAAACAGCTTGGACCATCATGTCACCTTTGCTACTTTGGCTACACAAGGGTTCTACCTTTTCCCCGTAGATGACGCTCCCCGTGCCCCCATGGATCCGCGGCCCATCGTCTGCGCTGAGCAGGCCTAACTCACCCATGCAACCCCCACCCGGCCCCATTGCCGGTGGCTTTGCAACTGCACATACATCACTTGGCTTATTCGCCAAAGGCACAGCATCATCTACATCCAAGAGGAACGAGGCCCAGTTGTCGTGGGCCTTCTTACAATACCTGCACCCCCACAGGGTAGACTATCAGGTCGCACCCCCACACAGATATCCTCGCACTGTCCAGCTTTTGCCGGCATCCTGGACAGTGCATCTGCATTAATATACTCGCGACCCGCACGGTGTTTCAATACCATGTTATATTGAGACAGCTCCTCCAACCATCTTGCCAGCTGACCCTGTGGTTCGTGAAACCCCATCAGCCACCTTAGACTTGAGTGGTCCGTCCTCACTGTAAAAGGTTTCCCAAGCAGGTAGTGCCTAAACTGCCTGGTAAACCGCACTACCGCTAACAGCTCCTTCCGGGTAGTACAATACCGTTTCTGCTCCTTCGTCAGGGAATAGCTACCATACGCCACTACTTTCTCTTTCCCTTGTTGTATCTGAAGAAGCTCTGCTCCTATCGCTTTGGTAGATGCATCCGTATCCAGTATGAAATCGTCATGGATATTCGGTAATGCAAGCATGGGGGGAGAGGTGAGAGCTTCCTTCAGAGCCTCAAAAGCCTGGGCTTGGCGCTCAGTCCACTGAAACTGCTTCTTACCAGTGACCGCATACAGGGGTTCTGCCAACCTCGCGAAATTTTTAATAATCCCCGAGGTAGTTGGCCAGTCCCATAAACCTCTCCACCTCCTTACCCGAGGTTGGGACAGGCCAGTCACTTACAACCTTAATGTCCGCCTCAGACATTCGAAGGCTGCTGCCAGTCACCTTCCGCCCTAGAAATTCTACTTCGTGGCAGCAAAAGACGCATTTCTTGGGTTTAAGCTTCAAAACAAAAATAATATCAAACAGGGAATGCCACGTACCAAAAACGCAGCCTCCCCAAAACGAGCCCCACAGCACCCAGAAGTGCACACCACCAACACACACACACACGCACACACACACGACACACACACACAATCACGCACACACACACACATACACAGTATAAAATACTCATCATCTTGACAGAGGCCGAGGGTTTAGAACGAATAACAATCCCTGAAGGATGAAAATATAACAACATTGATTGAATGTACGGGGAGACTCAAGCCATAAGAGCGAAACCCCGACAACACATCCCGGAGATTACTCAGATGGTCCTTGAAGCTCGAACCTAACACCAGGATATCATCCAGAAATGCCAACACGAACTTCCAGGACAGGCCGCGCAACACTAGGTTCATCACTCTAGCATAAGTTGTCCTGGCCCCACAAACCCCAAATCCCATCTTCACATGCTCAAAAAGGCCGTACGTGTGATGAAGGCCGTTTTCTTTCTATCTTCGTCATGAACACTCACTTGCCAGTATGCAGAATTGGCATCTAATTTAGAAAACCAAGTGCTCCCGGCAAGGGTGTCCAAGCAATCATCTATCAACGGCAAAGGGAACACGTCCTTTACCGTTACACTATTCAGTTGCCTGTAGTCTATACACCATCTTACTGACCCGTCCCTCTTGCGGATGAGCACAGGGGCCGAGGCCCAGTCAGAGATGGACTCTTGTATGACTCCCGCCTTGAGCATTTTCTCTAGATGGGCTTCTTCCTCCCCCGCAAAGCACACAGGTGTCCGTCTGATCCTCTGCTTGACCGGTCTTGCATCGCCTGTATCAATCTTATGCTCTATAGCACTAAAACTACCCAAGTCGAACTCATCCTTCGCAAACACATCCTCAAAACCAACCAAGACCTCTGCCAGTTCACGTTGCTGTGCAGAGTCCAGGTTCTTGGAAGACTCAGTATACATCTCCTTCAGATGATCTGGGACCCTCGGCTCTTTAGGCGATGACACCCCCTGGTTGTCATCTACTACACCCAACTGGTTAACCCTTGGGCTGTGGTCTAACTCAGGATCAAACTCAGTACAGTGTTCTACTGCAAATGCTTTACCTATCTCCCACCCTTTCTTGATGACCTTGAACCTATCTGTAGGGTTTAGGAGACACATGACCGGTTGAGACCCCCCTTCCCTGAAAACCCTGGGAGCAAGAAATTTCTTATTTTCTATGGGCTCCACCATGTAATTAGGGAGGTCATGGTCCATGACACATTTGACCCTTGCCACTGAATGAGGGGGAATGACCTTTCTCTGAGCAACAGTCACCCTAGCTACCCTTTGCTGGTTCGAACCTGGTAGTCCATCTAAGGTGATGTTCATGCCATCAAAGTGCAGGACCCCCGCCCCATGTCCAAAACAGATTGACCCCGGTTAATCAATATGTCCACTCCCAAGAGCATGTCCTGCTCAATTGGGGCTACATACAAATTTTCCGTGTACCAACGGGTTCCCAGCTTTACCTCAAAGGGACCTGCAACAAAACCCGACATAGCCATATCCCTTCCCGCAGCTAGCAGTTTTACCGCTCTTAGCTTAGGGGGCTGGTGACCAAGGGACTTATAGACCCTATCTGATAATATTGTAACCTGGGCTGCAGTGTCAACAACTGCCGTGACCATGTGGTCCCCCACTTGGACCCCCATGGAGAACTCTGTGACCGCCTGCACATGGCACACTACAACTTCCTCCGGTGCCCCCTCCCCAGCTATATCACCGCTCCCCTGTAGCTGAAGCGCTGCCGTCTGGTCCTGGGGCCCGGGCATGGCCCCCTCCGACTCAATGTTTGGGTCAGCTTGTCATCACCAAGGGTACCGGTTGTGAGACCGGGACCCTGGGGGTCAAGCTGCGGCTCTGTCTGGCCCTGCTGCTGAACTGGGGTCGGTGCTCGGCCAGCTAGTCCGACCCTCTCAAGTTTAAATCTCTCTTCCTGTTTGGGCACTCACGTTTGAAATGACCCTTTTCATTACAATAATAGCAGACACTCTTGCTATACCGGTGCTGCCCTCTCTCACCCCTTGGGGCAGACTGACCAGGAGGCGGGTTGTCCCCCTTCTTCAGGTTCAAGCCCGCAAGGGAAGTTGCGATCCTCTTATCTATCATGGACCCCAACTGCAGAGTTAAATGGCCGCTCAACCTTTTTGGTACGTGGCATTCCCTGTTTGATATACTTTTTTTTTCTCGACTCAAGCTGGCTCAAAGCCCCCGCCAGATCTGCTTGGTCATAAGCAGACCCCTGGGCCGAGACCTGGCTGATCAAGATTGGCGCCTCCTCCACCCCTTCCGGTCTCCTTCGGTTCTTGCCGTACATGGCTGACTGGACCTGTTGGTATTTGCGGACCATTTGGATTGCACTTTGTACTGTATCCGGGCCCTGCATACATACATGGTGTCCAGCCTCCTTGTGACGCAACCCCTGCAAGAAGCGGTTTACAGATTGCTCTGTGCAATACTGCACCGGAAGCTTCTTGAACGCCCGGGATGCGAGGGTGAGCACACGATCAGCCCAATCCTCCAGCAACTAACCGGGATACTGAGTGGCCTGTTGAAAGGTGGCCTGGGCGGTTGCTGGGACATCATGTTCCCCAAACCTCGCCTCAAACCTCCCCATCAACCCCTCAAATGACAATTGCTGATTGTCATCCGTGACCACCGCCAGAAAATCAAGAGCCTTACCCTTCAGGCTCCAACACAGGCAATTCATTTTTTCCTGTTCTGTCCATCCAAATGCAAGAGCATACCTTTGGTACTGCAGCCTAAAGGCGTTCCAGTTACCCCGCCCATCAAAGGTCAAGTTTTTGGGCAGGGTAGCCATGAACTCCTTCACCCGGATGCCTCCACCCCGGTTGGTCTGAGTGCCCGACAGCAGGTCATGCGCAATACTGCTGGTAACTGGTACCCCAGCAGGGGCAGGGTCACCAGCCGCCTGCGATGAGACAGGGACTGGATCACGAGCCGCCGGTACTGGGGTAGGGAGCTGCGCTGTAGTCGTCTTGGGCCTAGCACCTGTAGTCGTGGGCAAAGGCTGGGTGGATCCAGTGAGAGGTGATACCGGTTCTATCTTCGGTACAACCGTCTCACCAAAGTCCAACTTCGCCTTCGCCTCATTCAACTTTTTCGCTGTGGCCATCAAGGCTGCCTGCCAATGGGTCACAGGTGTTACCTTCTCCCCGTCTCAGGAACTGTCACCGCTGGACTCCTCCAGCTTTACATTGGGCGTAAAGTCAATGCCCGACAGTTCCTCCGACGAGAAGTCCCTCCTAGAAATGGTGGTCAGTACGTCGGGGGTTATATTACCACTCCCCACACGCACCGCCACTATGGCCTTTGCCATCTTCTTGCCGATCCCAGGGATACCCTGCAAACCCTCAAACGTAGCAAAATTGATCCTAATCAATCCTTTACCTTGTCCCCCTTCGGCCATATTGAACAAAATATAATAAAACAAAATATAAAAAAGCAAACAAAAAATATCTTACAGTAATATATCCTACTTTTGTCTAGACACGTAACGCTTTAATTGTACCCCGGGCCCAGGGCAGAGTTCCAAGCAGAGAGGTCTAAAAACAAAAAGTTTTCACCAAATATTACTTCCGGTAGAGAAATGTACTACCACACCGGCTACACGGAAATGCAAAAAAATATCAATGGCCGCCAGCCGAGCAAGGTGCGCGTAGGTTAATTTGCCTCTGTCAGCCTGATACCGGCGAGGTCAGCAAAAAACACTACTCGTCCTACCTTTTCTCCTCCTTCCCTGTCGATACCAGCAGGCTACTGATGCCTCGCACTGGTAACACCGGAGATCCCTCTTGACCTACTTCGTCCCCACGCTCTGGTAGCGATTTATGGATGAGCGTCGAGGGTGGACTCAATCAGGCGCTGCCACCAGTGTTGTTTCCACTGAAACCTAAACTACTCAAAAGGGATCACAATACAGGGGATATTACCTTTCCTTACGGCTAACTTCTTTGTCACTATGTTGAGTAATTGCTATGTGTTTGGATCTGCGTCCTCCGCAATGGCTGACCAATTCCAAGAGAGCCATCCCACAATTCACCGCGACCCTTGATGACGTCACGGCACACAACAGAACTGAACCCTTTTCTAGCGGTTACAGACTGCAGGAGGGCCCAATCACCACAGAGCTTAGATATTTGGCAAGAAGTATCTTCTTGTAGACCTCTAAGAAGATTTTTCAAATAATGACCACCGGGTCAAATATTTATCCCGCCGCTTATTAAAGAAAAAGTTTAACAATCTTCTTTTCTCGAACCACATGGCATAGATTAAAGATATTTGGCAAATGGCATTGTCTCAACTACTTTTCAACGATAAATCAAATCATGACCTCTCGGTCAAAATCGACCCCGTCCCGGTGCTCACTTAATTTTACGTTGACATATTTAACACTTTTCTTGTATCAGACCACAAACAGAGCTTAGATACTTGGATTTTTGCTTAATGGGTTTGTACCAAGAGTGTTCAAATCTTACTCCTTGGGTTCAAGTTGCGTCCGTCCTGGGCCACGTGCCCTATTTACTTACCTTCTTGCTTTTTAAGCAACCGACATTAAATTTGAAATTTATGAATAGTTTTGCATACAGATTTCAACTCCTAGTTTGATTGACCTTTTTCTTAACCTATTAACTTATTTTTTAGTTACGTCAATGAAATGTTGACCATGTATTTAGTTTTGCCTGTAGATTTCAACTTCAACATTGGCTGACCTTGACCTTGACCTAAACATAGTTCACTGTATATGATACTACAAAAGTGAAATTTGAACCAGATGTACAGTTTTTAATGCAAATATTAACTCCAACCTCTGACCTAGACCTTGCCCATTGTCATAGTTTTGTTTTTCAAGCTAGAGATGTGAGATTCGGACTGTTTTTACTGTTTTGCAATAATTTGTTTTGATGAAATTTCTTTTGAACTGTTCAGCTACTCAAGAAGGACTTGGTTAAATTAATAAGATAATCAATGTATTCATTGAACAATATTTCTGTTAAATAACAGCAAGCATCGAGCAGAAAGCTCTAAGCTTGTTTAAAACCCCTCTCCTCATGAGATTCTTATTGTTAAGACAATAATAAGATCTTAAGCAAATTGATCAAAATAATGTTAAGTGGCTAAATATGAAAATTGTCACATCATAAAATTACAATTATTTTTAATTATGTTTAATTTTACCGTGCTTTATGTTTTTCTGTTGTATGCTCTAAGTGGTAGATTGGACCTACGTGAGGATATTGTTTGAATATCGTTTTATAATAGCGTAGATTCAGAATCTATATATTGGCGGCAACTTACGTTTTAAGACAATGGAAGAACATCTGTCGTTTAGTTGATTGCGAGTTTCATGAGAAATGAAAGCGTTAAAGAAGAAAAGGAAACAACGAAGCGTTCAATTATGTTTCTTCCAGCGTGTTTTGCGTATTGGAATATTGAAGATCTTGCAATGTGTTTCATTCTAATGTGTTTCTTAATCGAAGACCTTCAAACACTTTGAAAATTGTATTTAGCAGTCAAAATTTTGTTGTTTTACCATTGCCCGCGATTAACAGTCTGTGAGCCAATTTTTCCTTATATTCCTTTCTCAAGCACTCCTTTTATGAACATTATTTTCCGCATATAATTACATCTTTGTTTACATTCTTTTAAATGAGTTTAGATTTTAGCTTTCATTAACAAAACTAAGTGGTATCAATTTGTTAATTGTGGCATTTATCTTAATTAGTGTATTATATAATCATATTAAGCTCAAATTGTGTACTTTATACCATGTCCTAAACTTTACCGCTATGAGTATATTAAAAAAGGCTGTTTTTATTTGTTATTGTCGAGTGTATATACCTGCCACACTTAAAGGGCATTGTTTTGTTGTGTGCGTTCCATTACTCGTTAACGCCTTTTGTGATTTTCTTATATATTTGGTCAAATGTCCAGCTCATTAACACGATGTGCAGAAACTATGGTCCAACACGGCTCGGCCGAGGTCAATGCTACACTTAAGGGTCATTGATGTTTCGCGTCCGCTCCATAATTCGTAAACCCCTAAAGGATTTTCATGCATTTTTTGTAAAATATTCATCTCATCAAGTTGGTGTGAAAAGCCCATGTTTCAACTTCGCTTGTTCAAGTTCGAGGCCACACGAAGGGGTCATTGGTTTTTCCTGTTTACTTTATAACTGGAAGGATTTTCTTGAAACGTAGGTTTAATAAATATGTCATTAATACGCCGTGCAGAACAAATGTTCCAACCCCATTGGGTTAAGGTTATACTAAGGGTTATGGCTTTTTGTGTCCTCTCCATATTTCGTATACCAACTGAAGGATTTGTCGTGAAACTTGGGCCGAATGTTCATCTGTCCGGGATTATTTGCAGAATTTATGCCTACTCAAGGTTAAGATCTCCCTTAAGGATCAAAAGTGACTTTTTCGAAATTTCTCACCTGGCGGGGGATATATCTGTCTTTCAGCCGGCCTTGTTCAATGTACAAGAAAATGTATATTTTATTCATGAAAGAACGAGCAATTTTGTGGCGCATGTTTAAGCAGAGTTTAAAGAGTGTTAGTTGACTTGGATTGAGATGCAATGGAATTTTTAGTTGCTTTAATTGCTTTGCAGTGATTGAAATGAATGTGAATGGCCTGTCATTGTTCTATAAACAAGGAATACTGGCAATGCAGAGATTCATGTATACTTTATATAATTTAAAGTTGAACCATATTTGTATGGATTATATGTACTTCAAGTGACCTGATCACGTTTTTGTAGCAAATATACGTTCTTATTTAAGTAATATTTACATATGATTGCAGTGTACGTAAAGTTTGACATACACAATTTAAAACCTTCCATCCGTTTGTCCGTCTGCCAGTCAAACAAGCTTGTCCATAGCCCAAACTGTCACAGATATTTAGTTGAACCTCAACATATTAAAACAGATATTAATAGAAAGTGCAATGACATTTTAATGATCTCCTATTCTTAACAAGTTTTGTTCGGGAAATCACTCTGCCAGCACTGTAGGGAATTATTCAAACTGCACAGAAAGATAGAGGACATAGTTGTGCAATGATCAAGAAACATCCACTTCTTTATTTGAAATTTTGCTTGTCTGGGACATAACTCCATAACTATTCAATGGATTGAGTCGTTATTTCACACAATGATACAGGACATTTAGTGAAATTTTGAATTAATTTCTTCTGTTATATCTAAATGTTCATATTAAAAACATAACTTGAAAATCTCTAAAAGGACTGACTTTACAATTCACATACTGTAGAGGACTTTAATAGAAAGTGCAGTGACCAATGACAATAATTATGCCTCGCCCAAACTTTTATATCTCCTTCTGTTTACTTATTTGGAACACCGTTCACTTGAATGACTTTATATTTTACACAGTTGTCAAAATATTTGAGAGGAAGTGCGGTGACCTTTTCCAGGCGCAGGTTTTTTAATCATTCCTTTAGTGATATGAACTGCTTGCTGTCCTGAACAAAACTTAAAAATTATTCATTGGGTTGGCTTGATATTTCACAAAGAGGTGTAATTGCCATGGAGAAGAGATGCACTTTCAAAGACACAAACCTCTACGTTGCCAAGTTTTTTAATTATCTCCTTTTCTCAAAATATGAGCCCTTGAGATAAAGGCACTTGTTTGGAAATAACCTATATCTTTGTTGGTTTCGATCTGTATGGAAAACGTAATACGGGCTGCATCACTTTCATGACATTAACTGTAATATTGAATGAATATTAGCGAAAGTATAGAAGGGGAACAACACTGCATTTAATTATCCGTAAATCACATGTTCCACAATCATTGTATTACTTCTTATCATTGAAACAATCATGTGAAATGGATTCATATTTTCAAGGAATGTGGACATTGTCAATAAAAACTGCGACATCATCATCATCATCATCTCTGCTAATAGCAACCAGTTACAACTGACTAAAATGGCTATTTGTGGAGGGAGGGGGTAAAAGACAATATTGCCAAGTCTCCAAACTACTCAATCAACCCATGCAAACTTGGCAACGTGAAAAATAATTGAGTGCCTAAATTTAGCTTTAAAATGTCTATTCAGCGCTACAGCGCAGATTGACCATGTTTGTAGTGACGAATGCTGTGTAAGTGTTACTGCTGTTAAAAAATAAAAGCTCTGTTATGTCTTAGAAATATGTGGAAATATAGTTGTTGCTGCTTAACACGAAGTGGCAATGTCAGCACTGACTACATGTACCGGTAATGGAGATTGTCGTGTGAAAGGGGTCATAACTAAAATGGTGTTATATCAAAAAGTCAATAATGTTTGTTTTAGAAGATGCTCAGACGGATGTTCTTTCTTCTGCTCTCAAGAGAATGTAGGATATATGCTACTATTCCCGGTAATTTGGAATTGTTTTTGTTACAAATCTTTGTACTTTGTCAATTATTTTGAAATTGTTTTTCTGGAAAGCGACCTAAACTGAAGAACTATACTCTCTGTGAAAGGCTTGACTATAAATGTGTAAGCTGCTGCTTTAATGTATGGTTTTGCTTAGTGAAAGTTGCGTTTCAAATAGCTGAGGCTCTGACTGTCTTTACTAATTATTTTGATGAAATGAGGTTTGTGTGGCTTGTTTCACTGTTGACAGAGACTTGTTGTTTAGAGAGCAGTTGGTTTGTTTTACGAGACTTGGTGACATGCTACTTATCCACGTTGAAGGTCATCCCCCATTTCTACTCCCATTCCTCCAGGCTGCTCAGATCTTCGTATCTGAGCATATTTCTCGATATACAATGCAATGGTTAGCGCAGAGTCGTCGCACATTGGAACGAACTCTGGAAGGAAGGTCTTTAATAAAACGAAAAATAAGAGACAAGGGCCTACAACGGAACCTTTTGTAAGTCCTGAATTCAAAGTGGCTTCTGATGAAGTTGCTCCATCAACAACAACATTATTTGTCATAGTGCCAAGAATTCCTGAATTTGTGCGTATACCCCGCTGATATGTATAATAGAAAGCAAGTATGTGAAGAAGTCTCCCATGATTAACTACATCAAAGGCTAGCTAAAATCCATTATAGCAATATCCATTTTTACCCCGTTTAATGAGTTTAGTAAGGTAGTGTAAGAAACACACAAGCTGAGTTTCGAAAGATGACGGAAACGTTGGTTGTCAACCAAAATTTTGTGGGAGTCTACTGATTACGATGTTTTCACGCATTTTACATGCAATACAGGTCAAAGTAATCGGGCGACAATTACCAGTCTTAATGTTTTATCCCCTTTTAAAGACTAGGATGACAGTGGCCTGTCTCCAAAATGATGGTGCATATCCAGGTATTTAAGATAGGGGAGAAACTGGGTGCAATTTCATTATCACATTCTTTGAGTAGCCTTGGTTTATAGAATCAGTCCAAGCTGTCTTATGGGGTGGGAAGTTAGATATTTAAGTAATTTAAAAACTCAGTTATCAGGATATCTGCATTCGAGTTTTGCAGTCGGTTACGATGCCTTCAAGTACAACAGGTGCTACCCTTTTAAAGACAATACTTTCTGAGTGACTACTATGTATAAGATTGTGAATTGTAGCAGTATGTGATTGGACAGTACAATGTCCTGCATTTATTGTGTAAATGGAATAAGCTTTCAAATAACGACGGTGCTTAGAATAGTGATTCACATTTTAAAAATTGCCGAAATACCACATAGGTCTGGTTTATGTAAATCTTGGTTGATTTTTGTATCAACGTCAAGAAGCAACCGTGAACACTTCTTAAAACTAGCTCAATGGCAAGAAAGCACAAACGCCTTATCATACCTCTAATGTATTCACTCATTTCTTCCCAGACTTCCTTCTAGCTTTATTGGAGTATGAATGACCATGAGACGTCCGGTGGAATCACTTCTTAACACGTCTGTTTTTTAAGGTTGGGCGCCAAATGTAAATGTTAAAAATATGGATTTGAGCTCTGCCACGTTGCCATTAAAGCTACCTTAATGGTATGGAAGTACTTGTGCCGTATTATACCTCTACTACATACATATATTTTAATATGTCCACCGACAAAAACAAAGCAAGCAATTTAATATTTACATGTATAAATAATAGTATACTTTTTCTCCAAATTTGAGAAGTATAATTGTTCTGTTAACTTTCTGAAGCTACAGACAATTTCTGAAGTATAAGTACATGATCAGTCCCGTTATCAAGTTATAATGAAAACATTAAATGTGTCGGTGCGTAAAACCCCTTGAGGGAATATCATCCGAAAATGGACATAAACTTTTGATAATCGTACTTCTCTCAGCCTAGATTTTATATCACTTTTCATCTCCTTAAATTTGATGTAACTTAGGTGATTGTGTGTCCAGAAGAGCATTATACGTCAGTTATGGAGAGTTGTGTTAAGTAATGCAAAGTTA
Organism: Saxidomus purpurata; assembly: GCA_022818135.1. Classification (NCBI taxonomy): domain Eukaryota; kingdom Metazoa; phylum Mollusca; class Bivalvia; order Venerida; family Veneridae; genus Saxidomus; species Saxidomus purpurata. The sequence goes on along the minus strand of JAFMSR010000009.1, from coordinate 50,785,554 downwards.
AAATGTTACTTTGAAGAAAGGCTAAGAAAACTTTTAATTATTATCAGTTAAAAGCGTAACGCAGTATTGTCTATATATCATTGATGGGGACATCATTTGGACGACTTAAAAGGACTTTCAGTAAAAAAAAAACAACTCAATCATTTAGAAAACTGGTGTCCGACAGTTCGGAAATCACTTGAAATGCCGACAGGTGTTTTTGACCTTAAACACATCAGATTTTAATATCAACATTTACGTAACTTACATAACAAGAAGAAAGGAAAGTAACTGCAAGATTTCGAGTGACAAGAAAAAGAACATAGTGAAAGAAAACGGCTACAGCTACCTGTTCTACTTTGCAGCGCAGCATATTGAAATAGACTATACTTGTTGGTCCTCGTTATGCCGGATATATATCAAATAAGAGACAACATACCTCCATTTCACAAGAAAGTAACCCAATTGTACGGCATGTCTCTGAAGCAAAAGTGTCAACAGGGCATGGTTGTACAACCAGTGCCTTCACCATAATAACTATAATACAGAAAATGTTGTGTACAAGGCAATGACAATAAAACTGTTTTGATTGCCAAGGGTTATAAGTAAATCAAGCTTTTCTTATCTCTATTAGCAAAATTAAATACCTTGAAGAAACTTTGTCTCTTTATGTATGCTTATCAACAGGCGTATAATTCTTTTTCAGAGAAAGCGAATAGCTTAGCTGTCAATAAAAAAGTGAACGTTTTATTTCTTCATGTACCTGAAAGAATATTACTCAACCATTGCTTTAATTCTTTCATATTGATTTGAATTATGGTGTTTGCATTATATGATTGCAGAAATTGTATGAATATGTTTTATAAATTTCAGTGGCCGTAATATATATATATGTCTGAATAACAAGGTAGTTCAGTAAGGCGAGCAATAGTTACCTCTATTAGTTTTAATAAAGAATTTAAACTTGAAGCATTATTGACTTTACCAAATGACGTTTTATCAATCAGTCTCTTTTAACAAACATGACTCAAGGATATCTGGTATTCTTAAAATGAATGTGAAGTAAGGTGTCTTCAACACAACAATAAGCGAGCCTTAAGTACCTCTATTTAAAGCAATTGGTAAAATTCTGGTTTCTAACGATACTATCTGATACATGTAACTGAATATTTATTACAACTGAACAAGAAAACATTGCTTTTCATATCAAATAACTTTCTGTTTATGACTTAAAATTTGCTCCAGTCCTAGACTGTTGACGAGAAATGAGGGGTTTCCATTAAAATATCGTCGAAAATATATGAGCATGTTGAGTACATGTCAGTTGCTTTGTTACCATCAGGCACAGACACCTTTGTCACAGGAGTACGTGTAAGAAGTACATTCCATAATAAATATTTTATGTTTCTGAAGAATTATAATCCTGTAACAATTCGTTATTATTTTGGTATGATATTATATCAGTTGACAATGTCTTTACGGTTGAATTTGTAATGCTCCCTCTTGTGATGGAGAAGCAGTCCTGTAACGGAGGGCTTTCAGTCCATTGATATCATCGTGTATATATACTCCTTTTGATCATGATGTTATGTTAGAGAGACATAGAAAGGATTTTTGTTAAGGAACTGTCATAATCTTACATACATTTGTACTTATATTAAAAACATTTGAACAGATTGAGGTGTGACTACTCAGCTGGGCAAATCCAGCCAGGCTAAACTAAGAAAGATAACTCACGCTTAACATAAAGACATAACTCAGTTTAACTGGAGCAAGAGAGATAACTCATGTAATATAGACAGAAGAAGTCAGTACCTAGACCAGCCGGCATTTTATCCTTCCAGTTGAGGAAATTAGCAAATTCCAGGTAGTTGATTTTTCCGTCTCTGTCCAAGTCACAGTAGTCCATGAGTTGACACAGTAATTCTGGCTCTATTGGGAGGTTGAACTGTATACATGCCTCTTGTAAATCATTGATGTCTACTTTACCTTCGTTGTCCTAGAAATATACACAGGTGTTCATACATTACAGTCAAATATCTACTGTGGCAAACCCTTGCCATTTATAAAATGTACAGATTGTTTTGTTTTAGGTTGTATTTCTGTAAATTGGGTAATTTTCGCATGACAATATTTTACGATTTGTGAGCAGACTTATTCACAAATTTAAAATTAGCAAAAAGAGGATTCTTTTATAGTAACTCTAGATGTGAAATCAACTTTTCGTGACATTTTTAAATTACAATGTAGCAAAGCGGAAATTCACGAAAATAGCAAAAACTAGAACTGTCACAAGAGTGACAAATTATACCCCCACAATACAGCTTTGTCACAGCAGTATGGCAACCATAAGAAAGGAATGGCCACAAGGACAAAGAGTTGAGTTATTATACAATAACTTGTGTAAATGAGACCTTGACCTTTGACCTACTGACCCCAAAGTCGAACTTGACCTGTATTTCATGATGTTACAGCTGTGTACAGAAAATTATTTAAATCGGTCAAGCCTTTCATGAGTTATCATCCGGAAACTGTTTTACATTACAGTTCAGAGTCACTGTGACCTTGACCTTTGACCTACTGACCCCAAAGTCGAACTTGACCTGTATTTCATGATGTTACAGCTGTGTACTGAAAATTATTTAAATCGGTCAAGCCTTTCATGAGTTATCATCCGGAAACTGTTTTACAGTTCAGAGTCACTGTGACCTTGACCTTTGACCTACTGACCCCAAAGTCGAACTTGACCTGTATTTCATAAAGATGCACGTGTGTACCAAACATTATTTAAATCGGTCAAGCCTTTCATGAGTTATCATCCGGAAACTGTTTTACAGTTCAGAGTCACTGTGACCTTGACCTTTGACCTACTGACCCCAAAGTCGAACTTGACTTGTATTTCATAAAGTTGCATGTGTGTACCAAAAATTATTTAAATCGGTCACTTGTGTTAATTAAAATTTCGAAACCTGGACTTATTGATGTGTTTACGCTACATTGATGGCAGCCGTGGGATCACACTATCTTATGCGATAACGAATCTTTATTTATAAAATGGCAGGTTCACGTAGTTCAAACACTCCAGTTTTGGATTGTCGCTTGAATGGAACATATGCAATTATGTAGCTGAGAACGATTCCGGTATAGAAAAGGCACTTTAAAGGTATTTTTTCCTCCAGACTTTTCTACAGGGGACTCCTCCTTTTTCGGAGCATGTGGGTGCTGAAACGGCAATCAAACAAAATTTGAGCAGCGGGCGGAGCCAAAAATGAAAATTGTTATTTCTATTCTGGATTTTTGTTGTTTTCTTAATATTTCTTTGTCAAGTTTATGTGAAGAACTTCAATGAAATTCATACCATCTTTTGAAGAGAAATTGAAAATTGTGTTCAATCTACCCCATGTCTGACGAGATGTTGCAACACAGGACGTTTATATACCTGCAAATCAAGAAAAGTTGGGACAAGCCAGATTCAAAGACACACCGGTCGATGGTGATGTAATATTTGTAGCAGATGTACGATTCGTTGAAAGGTACGGTTTAATGGTTGCATGAACTTTGCCCAAGTCAGATCAAAATAAATTGTATGTTAGACTTTTAAATCCTGGGAAATCTGAAACTACAATACCGAGTGGTACGGTTATAGCTCTTTTTGAACTTGTACAGAACGTGGAGTTGTTAGATTTACCTGAGAATAGCAAGGTACCGGATCTATTGAACTCAAATTCTGGAACAGATTGTGAGATTTCTACTGCAGAAAATAGTGATCCGTATACGACGGAACCTTTAAAGTCCTTTGAGGTAAAAGCCAATCATATAAAGTAAACTCCGCTTGTGCCGATATTCAGATGAACGTAGATTTTAATGCGTTACATCCGGATATCGTTATATCCACATCGACCTCTGGCATCGGCCGAAACCGAAAGTAGAGTTAGCGTGCTTGATTAAAAACGTGCGCAACTTATGATATAGAACAAGTTCTGTGTATGATTTATTTACATATTTATACACACATATATAAAGATATATGTGTGTCACTATCATCAAATGTTTTATTCGATGATCTCGCATCTTTACACCACCCAGGTAAAGCCTTTTTCACATAAATATTATTTGCATGTCTGATCATTTTCAAATTCTAGCCAAATTGAATGTCCTACTTTCATATGTTTTTATAATAGCATCCCGACTTTTTAATATCATGATTAGTAAGTTTTAATTCCGAAATCAGCAACAATGTCTTGTTTTTTTTCCGAAATCCCGTAAGTTCATATATCATTTTGTACTTTGAGTCCATATCTACAAGTTTTCTTTTTCGACCAGGAGGCTCTATGATTTTTCATGTACGGTTTAGTATAAGTTTAGATATTTAGTCAAATAGTTGTTTGCTCAGGAAAAAGCTGTATTTGAATTACAATGTACTTTTAATTCAGTGAATAGTTTGTGCGATAATTTGATCGATTACCCGTAATCGTTTGGCCGCCGGACATTGTCACTCGTTCGCACCGTTTGCAGACCATGATTATTTCATTAATGTACGTTAGAAACGCATCGTTACATCCGAAATATCGCTACATGCGATATCGTAACATTCGGAGTGAAAGTATATGAAATATAGAAGGCCCGAGTCGGGACTGCAACCACAGTATAGTTACAAACGTTGTCGTTACAAGCGATATCGTTACAAGTAGTATCAAGACATTGATAATCGGCTAACAAGATGCATTTGCTCGCTAGGTGAGGTCGGAAGAACATCTCTTGGCACACACAAAATAGATCTGAAAGACGAAACCCCTATTAAGGGGAATCACTGCTGAAATTCAAAATAACAAGAAATTCTATTGACCCTGCTTTTTATGGAGACTAACATATTGCTAGTTAATTTCTTGAAAAATAATGACGCGTCAATGACAACTTTTTTGCAATATTAATCTTCAGTGATGCACTATCAGATCAAGGTGCTAAATGCAGAATTAGCTAGAATTTTGTAAACGTTTATGAATGTTGTATTTTTGTCAGAATGGGTATCAATTTTTAATCTTTTCGAATGTAGTATGACATACTGTAGGAAGAAAAAATAGAGATAGTGGTATTTCTATCATTATCTGAATAAATATTACAGTCCGTATTATTACCCCACCCACTTTATTAAAATTCTTTTGTTCAATTTTTGATAAATGGATATTTTCATGATAAAGGAATAACAAGGTTTTTTTTATAGATATTATGCAGTTTGATTACAACCTTTGTTTTAGATTGCAAAAATAAAAAATGGGTGTCAATGCGCAAATAAGAAAGACATTCAATAAAAACTGCCAAAAATGTGTTTTTTAGAATTCGACGAGCTTTAAGATACGACGGCATAGGTATGTAACAAGGAACTGTAAAAGGAACCAGTTATTAATGTATTTTTATGTCCTAACAATTCTTCTTGTAATATAGTTTGAATTAAGTAAATAAAGTAAACGGTTTTTGAGAAATAACTATTTTTGTACCCCTACCCCCATGTTGGCATATGGCAAAATTTGTCAATTTGTCACAAAATGTGAGGTCAAAATATTTTTTCTCAAAAATGTTCAATTTTGTTTAGCTAAAATGTTTCTATTATGCATAAGTTTACTACTGCATAATTGTTTATTCCAATTAAATCATCTTTTTCGAAATTTAACAATTGTAAATTTTGCGGAAGTGCAAAAATCTAAAATCTCACCAGTGACCCCCCTTAAAGAACCACCGAGGAGGATTCCTTTATTCAATCGAAATATCATTGAAGATGAAATAAAGACTTTTGAATTAGAAGATAAAGACCGTATTGACAAATCTGAGAGTCCATATTCAGCTCCCACTCTTTTAGTCAGAAAGAAAGATGGAACGTGAAGAATGTGTGTAGACTACAGGAAATTAAACAAGAAGACGATAAAAGACGCTTACCCTCTTCAAAGAATCGACGAGAACATAGCCTCACTTTCAAGAGCGTCGTGTGGTTTACCACAATTGATTTTAACATGGCTTACCATCAAGTACCAATGGCTGAATCTGATAAGAAAAAGACTTTCTTCTCTACGCCAATTGGTGGACTATACCATTACAATACAATTCCATTCATTTTATGTAATGCTCCTGCGACTTTCGAACGTATTGGATCGATTATAATAGAAAGTCATAGTACTATACTTGGATGGCATCGTTGTTTATAGTTTAAAATCTGCATACTGTTCTCGAGCAGTTGTTAAACGCAGGATTGAAACTCTATTCAAAAAGAGAGACAGCATTACTTTATCAAATCTTAAGTAAATGTCCCCGCCCCTTTGTAATTTCCATGAATCGTAGTCCCCCTGAACAGAATGAAGTTCTTGAAGAAAACAGAATGTACTTTGTATTTGTTGTAAGTATGCAAAAACTTGTGTTTTTTTTAGATGCCAGTCCATTAACATTGAATGTATTAACGTTCATATTCATACACTGTTAAGAGTAAGTAAAATTTCACTTTGTATCGTTCATTTAGACTTGCAGCAACAAGAAAAGCATAACATAACGAACTTAAGAAAAGAAGAAGAAGAAGTGGCTGGTTTTCCTATTGTTTTTTTTTTATATGTTATGCTGTGGAGAATTGTAATCTTTAACCGTTAATTGTGGCTGAACAATGTTACATAACCAAAACTTACCATTTTTATTCTATTATTTAAATAATAATAAGTCGATTGCAAGTATAAAAGCTAGAGATTGATAAATAATATTCATGTTCTATTAAACTATTAGACATAACCTTTTTTTAACACACTAGAGGAAACTATAATAGCGTATAATAGTGAAACTCTTATCGTAGGAGGAGACTTTAATGTCGTTCTTGATTACAAATTAGACAAACTAAATGGTAAAATAGTTACAAATCTAAAATGTTCTTAGAAACTTAATGATATAATTACTTATAATGACTTATATGACATTTGGCGCATTCATAACCCTGACTTCAAAAAGTTAACATGGCACTCGAACCATAAGCGACCGATTTTTTGTAGGTTGGACTATTTTCTGATTTCGGCAAACTTACTAAACAGCGTTGCTAAATGTAATGTATCAACAGGTTATCGCTCCGATGACTCTTTGGTCCACATTAACATTAAAGAAACAAAAATCGAAAAAGGGCCTGGGTTCTTCAAACTTAACAGTAGTCTAATCTTACATGAATAATATCAAGAAATATCCGAAATTTTATAACAGGAATAGCAAACATAAATAAAGAAGCAACCCCTAACACGTTATGGGAAATATACGAGACGTATCTATTAAATATTCGGTAAAGTATAAGAAACAACACACTGAACTATATAATGCTGCAGAAAACAATATAAGGAAATTAGAAACACAGTTAAACCATAATCAAAACAATGAAAGTCTTCTAAACGAACTGAAGAAGGAAAAAGAAAACTTAAACAAAATTAGAGATAAAAATGGAATATTATTAAGGACAAAATCTTAATGGATTGAAAGTGCTGAGAAAAACACAAAATACTAACACATCTTGAAGAGAAAAAAGCCGAGGAAAAAAAAATAAAAAGCTAGAAGTAAATTAACAAGATATTATTGACCAGCAAGAAATTCTTAAACATTCTCAGCAATTTTATGAATTTATGTATGCTTAAGACTGCTCAATAATTGAAAACGATGATCTTTTTCCCTTTGAATTCACAAAACACATTAAATGAAGAAGCCAAAATTAATTATGAAGGCCTTCTTAATGTAAATGAATGTTGGATAGCCTTAAAAGAAATAAAAAACATGAAAAACCCGGGATCAGTTCGTTTAGAAGACTTTCATTGTTTTGATTATGGTTTAACTGTATAATTTTATGAAGTTTTTTTGGAATGACGTTAAAACTTATTATATAAACTGTCTGATCTATTCTCTTCAAACAGGAAAGTTAACTAATATGCAAACACAAGGAATAATTTCAGTGTTACATAAGAAAGACAAGAAACTTACATGCATCAATAACTGGAGACCAATTTCTTTATTAAATGTTGATTATAAAACAGCATCGAAATCAATTGCAAACAGAATAAAAAAAGTCTTAACACACATGGCTGAAAAAGACCAAACAGGATTTATTAAAGGTAGGTATATAGGGGAAAATGTATGAGTTTTATACGATATTATAGACAAGCTCAATGAAAACGAAGTACCAGGAATTATTTTTTTCTCGGACTTTCACAAGGCTTTTGATAGTTTAGATCATGCATTCATTTTTAAATGTTAAGAATACTTTAACTTTGGAGAATCTTTAATAAAATGGTTAAAACTTTTTTATTCGGATGCCAAAAGCTGTATATCAAATAATGGTTTCTTTTCAAACTTCTTTAACATCAAGAAGGGAGTTCGACAAGGCTGTACTCTTTCGCCTCATAGTTTCATTATATGTATTGAAATACTTTATATGGCTATACGAAATAACCAAGAAATAAAAGGAATACGCTTGTCAAATGTTGAGATAAAATTAACATTTTTTGCTGATGATGCACCTTTCTTTTTAGATGGGTCCGAGAAGTCATTTGAAATACTAATTTGTATATTAGACAAATTTAGCAGTATTTCCGGTTTACATTTGAATAGTTCTAAATGCACTGTTGAGAGTAACTAAAAATTAACCTACTGTAACGAAAAGAAATTTAGGTAAACATCAGATCAAGCAACAACATGTGTCGCAACAAAATGACAAATTAAATGTACACAAACTTAATTTGGAGCCGAAAATCACACAATTCAAACATACACTTAACACGTAAAAAAGTGGAAATTGTCATTAATTGGTAAAATAACTGTGCTCAAAACGTTTGCACTCCAAAAACTTATATATCCTTTAACTGTGTTGACCAAACCCCCCCCCCCCTCCCCTCCCCCACCCCATCTGAATTAGTAAAGGAACTAAACTATTTATGTTTGAATTTTATGGGGTTCTAAACCAAACAAAATAGCAAGAAATACTATCATACAAAACTATGAGAATGCTGGCTTATCAATGATAGACTTAAAGTCAACATTATTATCACTTAAAGTCAGTTGGGTCAAAAAAAATATTTCCGAAAACTCATCAATGTGGCAAAATATATATAGAAACGAACTAGAAAAAATAGGCGGCACCACTGTTTTAAATGTAACTGCAATAGTAAGGAAGTACACAAATAGAATTAGAGATTAGAGTATACGTTTCTCAAGGAAATCCTTTCCGCGTCGTGTTCTATTAACTTTTGTGAAAATATTACTTCTTTTTCGAAACAGATGATATGGAATAACTCGTGTATTATTGATTCAAATGGATGCACATTTTCTTTTACAAAACATGATTTGATAAAGGTTTACTATACATTGAAAACATGTTTGACTATCGCAAGGGAGAATTTCTGACATTTTCTGAACTGCAAAATATGTATAATATACACAGACCTGATTTTTTTAAGTATTATTCATTACTTTCTTCCATAGACAAAAATTGGAAACAAAACATGATACAGGATTCAATGCAAGGAACAGTAATTATACCAGATTACTTGATCTCTAGAATAACACCAGAAACTAAAATAAATAAAATTCTTTAACAATATAGAGGTGAAAAAAGGCAAGCATGCACGAAAATAAAACAATACAAAAACGGGAGAAAGATAATATTGATTTGAAAAGGGTATTTATATTACCATTTCAATGTACAATAGATACTGAAATTAGAGAATTGAATTACAAATATATAATGAGAATTGTTCCAAATAATGTTTTCCTGTTTAAATGTAAGCTAGTTCCGAGTAATCTTTGTGACTTTTGTTCTATGGCTCAAGATACCGTTCAACATCTGTTTTGAGTGTGTGAAATAATCCAACAGTTTTGGGTGGAAATACATAAATATTTAACAATTCAAGGATATGAAATTGCTCCATTGACATTTGAAACTGTTTCGTTTGGTTTATTAGAGCACCAATTAGAAAGGGAGAAATTAAATGTCGCTAATTTCATAATTATTTTAGCAAAGTATTTTATATTTAAAAACAAATGCAACAAAACTTCACCTTCCATTGAAATGTTTGTTTATTATTTGAACAGTAAAATAAAATTAGAACATGTAACAGCAACGATGAGAAATAAAACTGACATATATAACTTAAAATGGAGGGATTTTATGTCATAATACACGCTAGAAAGATAAACAAAGAAAACCTTTTGTCACATTTTCAAAAGCAGAACATTTCGAAACTTTCGAGCTTTTTTAGCTCTTCTCTTGAAATATATACATTTTTTTCTTTCTCTTTATATTTTTCAATTCTAAAAAAATATCCTTGAAGTATGTGAACAGACATTTCGGGTTTTTAAATATAGTAAATAGTTACCATGGTTTATATGTATGTTTAGGATGTTTGGGAATGCAGTTTTCAGACAAGTAATCGGTATTCCCATGGGAACAAATTGTGCACCCCTTGTCGCAGATTTGTTTTATGTTATGAAAGAGACTTTATGTTGAGTCTTTCTCCAGATACGCAGGCAGACATTATCACTGCTTTTAATAATACATCACGCTATCTGGATGATATTCTTAATATGGATAACCCGTTTTTTGGTCAATTGGTGGACACTATTTATCCCCGGGAACTCCAGTTAATTAAAACTAACAATTTGGATACTGGTGCTTCATTTTTAGATTTACATCTCGCTATTTATAACAATATTATACATACCAAAATTTATGATAAGAGGGATGATTTTAATTTTAGTATTGTAAATTTCCCCCATTTGGATGGGGATGTACCTCATGCTACATCTTATGGGGTATACATTTCTCAGTTAATTCGGTTTGCCAGAGCGTGTAGTCATGTTGAGGATTTCAATGAACGTAATCAATATATTACAAATAAACTTCTTCAACAGGGCTACCGTTATTACAAATTGCGTAAATATTTTGCTAAATTTTACTTTCGTAATTCTGATTTGGTTTTGAAATTCAATAGTAATCTAAAGACTCTTCTGCGAGAAGGTATTTCAAAACCCGATTTTTCTGGGGATGTGGTTTACAAACTTCGTAAGATTTTGGGTCATGGCAATTTTCCAACTGTATTTGCTAAAATTATAAAACGTTTTGTTAAAAGAGGTTACGACCCAACTGTTTTGAGACACACCGCATGTTTGGTGTTCAACCCGTTTACAGTTGGACGCTATGCTTCCCTCTTTGATTGTGTCTGACGGAAGAGGGGGAGGACTCTGTGATGGGCAGTTTTTAAATCCCACTGGGACGAAACTGTTTTGATTTCTGTCCTCTGGCCTGTTTCGTCGGGCCCTTAAGGGTGTTTCTCTTGGTGCTCTGCCTTCTGCAAAGGCATTGAGTACATACGTTTTTTTGGTTCTCAAGGTTTGCTTTTTATATATTTATACACGAGCATATTTTTGTGTTCCACTGTGTTCCTTTAATTGTTCGTTTTGTCCTCGTGTGTTTGCTTTGTATGCTAGTGTGTGTTGGTAGTGTATGTGTGTGTGTGTACATGATTGTGTGTGTGTGTGTGTGTTGTGTGTGTGTGTGTGTGTGTGTGTTGGTGGTGTGCACTTCTGGGTGTTGTGGGGCTCGTTTTGGGGAGGCTGCGTTTTTGGTACGTGGCATTCCCTGTTTGATATTATATATATATATTTTTTTTTGTTTACATACCATGCCTTTTGTTTCCATTGCGTGTGTTAGAGATTCACCTAGCAGGGATTACTTTTATTTACACTGTCCTGTGACTTTGGAACATGGTGGGGGTAAGAGTGAGGTTGGGTGCGCACCATAAACCGGTTTAAGCTCCCCAGTGGTGTTTTTGCCACTGACCGTTCCAAGGCGGTGCCCCACTGTGTTCCTTTAATTGTTCGTTTTGTCCTCGTGTGTTTGCTTTGTATGCTAGTGTGTGTTGGTAGTGTATGTGTGTGTGTGTATATGATTGTGTGTGTGTGTGTGTGTGTGTGTGTGTGTGTGTGTGTGTGTGTGTGTGTGTGTGTGTGTGTGGTGTGCACTTCTGGGTGCTGTGGGGCTCGTTTTGGGGAGGCTGCGTTTTTGGTACGTGGCATTCCCTGTTTGATATTATTTTTGTTTTTTTGTTTGAATATTAGATAAGAATGATAAACAAAGTATTTGAATGTATATGTACTGAAAGAAAATAAAAATGGTAAAAACGAAAATATCATTGCATATGGAAGTCGAACATTGAGTGAACCAGAACAAAAGTATTGTGTCACACAACGTGGAATGTAAGCTGTTGTTTATTTCACAAAGTACTTTAAACGTTACCTGATATGTCGGTACTTCAAAATAAGATCAGATCAGTTTAAGTAATATCAAAGAACCGGAAGGCCAGGTTCAGCGTTGGCTGGAACAGCTTAGTTAATTTGATTTTTCAATCATTCACAGAGCTGGTGCTAAATATGGAAATTCATATTTCTTATCTAGGGTTGCAGGAGGTGACATTATTGTGCATAACAGTACAAAATGCCGATATTCGATGAAACAAATCACACAGACATTAATAACTCACGCGGAGGTACAGATTCGAAGAAATCTAAGGTTGCTCAGGCAACGTATCGTACAACCTTGAATAGTGATGGCAGTACTTCTGAGCATCAATTCAGTGATTTAAGTGAAGTAGTAAACATTTACTCACTCTTTGAAGAAGGTGAAGAAAACGAAGTCGGGGCAGCACAAAATTGAACTGAACAAGTACCAGATACTCACCAGAGTAGACCTAAGAAACGAAAGGGAAAGAAAACAAACAAACCTGAACCTGCAGAAAAACGTCAAAACTGAAAGGTGTTCAAAAATGTCAAGAAACTGATAAAAATTATAAATTACGTTTTAGTACTAAAGCAAGCTGACTCACCAAAACCGGCATTGGGAGAACTCTCGGCTAGATACCTTGAAATTTAGTTTTGGATCGCAAGATGGAATCTTTTGTTCATAGGCAGACGTTTTTATATGTATTAAGTGTCAGTATTCTGATACAGATGTTCGTTGGAGGATATGTCTTCCATCGTCATTAATGTCCTCAACCATGTGGTACATTCACGATTCTCATTTGTCAGGTCATATGGGAATACAGAAATCCATTTTAAGAGCAAAACATTTACTGACACAATTTGTGATAGATTATGTGCATTCATGTCAAGTGTGTGGCGAGGCGAATAGCCCCCAAGGCAAAAGACGACACCCATTATAACATTATTTCATGGGTAACAGATTCGAACGAAAAGTCATCGATATTGCAGGTCCATTTCCAAAATCAGAACGGAATAATGCCTATATTTTGGTAATTGGTGATTATTCTTCATTGCTTGTTAAAATATATCCTATGCCGGATATATGTACAATGCAAAAAAGAGCTATGCAGTTATTAGACCTGACCAGCGCACTCGCACTCGCACACGTAAATGTAAACGTACAACGTACAACTGTCTAATTTCGGGGGTGATCTCAAACGATTCTAGTATCGTATGAAATCTTTGTTACGTTCATTATTAAAAAATCTTCATCATAATATAAGACAATTCACCATTATCCTAACACTCATCATTACTAGCGTTTACTGCAGAACTTATACAAAATTTATTGCACATTTACACCATCATTATAATGATCATGAAGATATTCATCCTTGCAATTAAATTAATCAATAATTAGTTTAATCAAAATCATTATTTTCATGATAGTCATTGTCTCATCAATATCAGTGGTGCTATCATTAAAATAATGCCAGTAAGGCCGCTAAAACCAGGTTTTCAATGATTCCGGGAGAAAATAATCTAGAATTAGAAATCTTCAAGTGACCAAAATAGAAAATGAGAATAAAAAATAAACTGACCCCCCCCACAAAAAAAAAGTTGTTTTTACTATTAAAAAAAACATATATACACATAAAAAAAACAAATACGTTTTTTTAGCAAGAATGACATTGACCCCTGACCCCCCCCCCCCCATTTTACAAACAATCTATTTACAGAACACTGACCTTGACCTAGACCCTCCTAATCTGAGTTATTGGTCGGAAATTATTTTTCTATTTTAGTAACAGTGACCCTGACTTTGATTCGAGTGACCCAAAATGCAATCTACTCAAGCTACCTACACACCAAGTTTGATTGCAATGTGTCACTCCTAACTCGAGTTTTGGAGCGGAAACCATTTTTCAGTAATCTTAACCTTTAGCCTAGTGATCCTTAATACAATCGCAAACTTCCTGTCTACGCAAGCTACATACACACCAAGATCCATTGCAATTGGTCACTCCTAATTCGAGATATTGAACGGAAACCATTTCTCTATTTTTTAGTAACAGTGGTCCTGCAAATTGATAATTGTTAAACATGCAATAGCACGGTCCGGAGACACCCACGTGATAAATAACCATTAATTGTCTACATTTGCATTGGAATGATTGTCCATCGTAAACAATTCAATTTGATATAGCATTGCATTGTTGTTCTAACTTGAGATGGTCCCTCAATATATTGTTCAAGTACAGAGTACGTTTACATGTATATGTACGTCTACAGTTACACTGGTCAGGTCTATTTGGAAATTTATAAAAGCAGAACAACACCTCTCTATCCGAGTTCCGATGGTTTTATTGAAAGAATGATGAGGAGTCTTCAAAACATGCTGTCAATGTCTATGATGACAAACATCTTGACTTCATTGTTATGGTGTAAAATTCTATCCCGCAAGACAGTACCCACTTCAGTCCCCATCGGATAATATATGGTAAATAAGAGATTCTGCTACCTTTAGATATAATGACACAAGATGTCACTTCAAGAGAAACTTTTAAAGAATTTTTTTCCTACATATGTGGCAAACTTCAAAGTTGGTGATTTGGTCTGGCGCAATAAGAAGCAATCGCCTGCTGGTTTGTAAACGAAAATTTGTCGTCACTGGACTGGTCCGTGGAAAATCAAGGATAAATTGTGTTATCTTTTATTAAAAACAAAGCATTAAGATTAAGATACAGCTTCAGAGACTGAAACTAAAATAGTACCAGATGTACATTTTCCGGATGAATCAGTATTGGTCAATTACAATGAAAGCAAACATTCGGAAATTACTTACTCCGAAAATAAGTCCACGGAAAAACAGTGGAAAGGTGTTTGACAAAAGCACAATGAAAGACAGTAATGAAGATACTCAGTTATTTACTGAGCAAAGTCATATATGTTACCATAAAGAATCAAAAGAGAGTCCGAAAATGGCTCATCCGAAAAAAGTGAAATTACGATCGAACATTATTGTGGAAGTCCCAAAGAAGATCATTAGATGATACAGAATTTGTCTAATGGTCGAGATAATGTACAACTTGATAATTGCCAAGTATCCGAAAATCCTCTATCCGAAAATAAGTCGTCTCACACGAGCCTATCCGTGAATAACTACAGTACGGCAAGACAGATGAATAAAAGTAGGATTCCAGAAAAGTCCATTTGGAATGCACGAGAATAATGATTGGAGCTAAGCACACAGTTTCCGCAAAGAAATGAAGAACCACGAGAAAATCGTGAAGCTGAGCGGATAACACACTCAACGGAGCAAGACATACAATTGACGGAGTCACGAATGCACGTGCTATACCTGATGCTATCACGTTTCGCCAGTAATAGGAAAAGGCCAATCTACTTAGAGGATTTCTGTTGTAGTGCAAACATGATTATTTCAATAGAAGGAATTTAAACAGAGCATATCAAAGAGAATCATTGTGTTGTTTAAAATAGACTTGTCTTTTTTCAGTTAGGATAGAAGTATTAATTATTCAAAGGGCCATACACTGAAATTAACTTACTGAATAATTTTTAATGCAGATCATGATTAAACTGTACACTCATGTAGGATAATCATGATCTGCATTTGTCATGAATGCAAAACAAATTGTCGACGCAGGGTAAGGAGTAAACTTATATCTTTATTCTTTTTTCTTTTAACTTTTATATATTGCAGACAAGATGATTTTAGTTTTCAGATAAAACATTTGCTTCATTGAAACAACACTATTTGATTTTGAAAAAGAAAACATTCTGGAAATTAAATCCTCAAAATGAATGAGTTTGGAAGTTGTGCTATATAGTTTTTATGTATTTAATCTATGAAAAAATATTAAAATAACTATCAATCTATATTCAACCAAGATAACTATACAATATTACAAAAAATGTAGCATTTCGAATGTAAATCTGACTTCAAGTTTGTAAAAACTTTGAGGAGAGCCTAAATTATACCTCTTATCAATCAAGGCTTGTTGGATACATGTTTTGCTGCTTTTGAGATTTTGTATGTATATAAAATGAAAAAATATTTAGTTTTTTACTATATCTGAAAGAATAATAGCACGGCTGCATGATCATGCATTTACAATCGCAAGGAGATGCATATTTATTCTTACTATGAGTATCAGTGTGCTTGCGTTATTCACATGAGATAACTTATTGGAATGAAAAGGTGTCCGATGCCTGCCAGCTTGAAAACACGATGCCAAGATCCTAACACTATGTTGGTAAATACTAGTTTACAATTGATATTATGTCAAATTCAGTAAGTGGAAAGATGGATGTGTATAGATGTGTGCTAGTAGGGGAATGAGGGATGTTGATGGATTCTTGTAAAGTTTCACACATGTCTGGAATTCGTCTGTGGCTAATTTTGTCACAACACATGCTTAATATTATACAAGTGGTAGTATTCTGTAATTCATCTTTGTAAGATAAATAGTATTGATTTGGAGGGAAATGGGTAAGATCCAATGTATTCTAGAACTAGAAACAAAGAAAATATAAGACATATGTGTACGCTGTATTAGGACTAAGTAAGCTCATGTTTATCTCACCAACTCTTTCTGGTGAACTGATCAACCAAATGACTCAACTGAACGAATGAGGTTCTTATTCTTTGATCGACTAACTAAATATGACTGGGTGCCAGTGACAGAGCTTGATTGACTTACTATGACGAGCTTTTTGTGTCTGTTCAACTGACTTACTTTGATTGTCTACAACCATACATAGCTACCTGACTGACTCTAATTTACTGACTAATTAAAGTTACAAGCAGTCTCCGATATACTTTCTCTTGCAAACTGAATATTCTCTATTCTATATTTAGGTGCCACAGAACTGGCGAACGAGAACTGCCTTGCTGACTTTAACTTATATGCTTTGAAAAACTATAGTTGATAGGGAGTGATCACTAAACGTCACAATAAGAACTTTCTGGGAGTAACTGCTGTTATTTAAGTCAGTTTTTCATATATATGTTTGAGTTTAGGTTTTGAGAAGATCTTGTGAAAAGTAAAAAACAGATGATATAAGAAGACAATACCGAGACATTCTAGAAGTACTCTGTTTTGCATAACATACAAGAAGCTAAGTAAAGGTCAGTACCGAAATCCACATCTATGTGATGTCCTCAAACAAATGACGCATAATTGAATTTAGCATTTCATGACAAAGATTGGTCATTACTGCAAAAGTACGAGCGTTGTCATTACTTTATCTTGAAGTAAACTACAACTATTTGGGAGTATTAGATATTAACTGATGAGATCTCACTCTTTAACTCAGATCAAGAATTTCTTGTGCTTAACTTTAAAAGACTGTACTCCAAGTACACTATAAAGCTCTTCCGTGACAAGGACTAATCATTTAGGCAAACAGATGCGATTACTACGGCACATGTCATATATGTGGCCAACATTGTCATCCTGAATTATTGGAAGAGCAGGCGCCCGCTGAGGAATGTTGGAAGATTCAACAGGCCGACTTTCAAGTATTAATTTACTGTTTCCTTGACAGATCAAAGGGAATTCTTGGTTATGGCTGGCCAGCAAACATACTGCTAAGTGTGGCCATATTACTGCACTTGAAGAGACTGTATGTTTACAAATGTGTTAAGCTACCTGTAAAATCTGGAAAAGGCAATTCTCTGGCTAACTTC
Source organism: Saxidomus purpurata (assembly GCA_022818135.1). Taxonomy (NCBI): domain Eukaryota; kingdom Metazoa; phylum Mollusca; class Bivalvia; order Venerida; family Veneridae; genus Saxidomus; species Saxidomus purpurata. Next base: position 50,767,607 of record JAFMSR010000009.1, on the reverse strand, counting down.
TGTTGTTGAATGTGACTTGAAATGTATACTTCTCTGATGAGAGTGTTACTAATAAATTATTAAATGCATACTAAATTTGTTTATATTATACATGTAGTTAAAAAAATGGATTATTTGAGCTAGATCATATATAGTCATTGAAGTATTTCGATATTTCTTGTTTTGCCATGCTATTTAGTTTTTGATCGTTAAATACATGGTTTTGATATATATTCCTTGGATAAATGTGGTGATATATGTACTATTGACAGGTAAAATGACCGTGGCATATTGAAATCATTTGTGTGAGTGTATGCTCCCTTGTAATAAGTCATGTATGAGGATGAAATACTTTGAGGTTGATATTGAATATAAAGGTAGTTTCCATATGGTAGTATGTTTGAGAAAACAGACCTTCATCAAACCCTTAAGTGCTGAGTTTAGCACGACTAACTACTGAATCTGTTAAAGATATGTAATGCAAAAATATAAAAAGATATTACTTAAACGTTTTGGTAATTTTAATCAATTTATTGAATGATGTGCAGTAAACTCTGAATTTTACGAACTCTTTTGGATCATTTCAATTTGTGCTTATATCCGGAGTATGTTATATTCATTTAGCATATTTTTGTTTAAAAAAGAATAAAAATATCAGGTCCAGAAAGTTTTATCCCTATATCCGAATTTCGCTTTATCCAGAGTCGAGTCGTTCTATGCGGAATTAACTGTAATAGTATTGAAAATTATCTATTAAGTCGACAGTCATAAGACACTTTATGTTTACTCATTCATAGCAAAATTATGTCCGAGTTGAAGTTTTAAGCCTTAGAATTTCCGTTTTCCATTCATTCATATACATTGTAATTACATGTCTTTACATAACTTATAAGTTCGAAAGTTCCTTGCCGTACAGAAAAAAATGCTGGGCAGAAAACAAAGTTTGGCTTTAGACAGCAAATGAGTAAATATAACTGAAAAGTAATCAAAGAATAAAGCAACTGGCTTTAATATCTTAGCAACATTAAAACTTTACACTAGTATGTCCAACATTTAATCTATTTCTTGTTTAAGGAATGATAGTGGCGTAAGGTCGATAGCTTTTAATTTAACGGCACCATGTTTTTTGATGGTATAACAAAGATTTGTCGCTTTTAAACATTTAAGAAATCTATCGTTCTGTATAATGAAAGGATAGAGCATTTAAATAAAGAACGTAGCGTGATTTGTCATGGCATGGGATAAATCCAGTTTTTCACTTCAGTATTGATATTTATTAAGATGTCTTCTATTTATTAAGATGTCTGGGTGCTGTGGGGCTCGTTTTGGGGAGGCTGCGTTTTTGGTACGTGGCATTCCCTGTTTGATATTATTTTTGTTTCTAAGTTATAAAAGCCAGTCTAATGAAATTCTGTGTGAGAAATACTCTATCTCATGATAAGCAAATTTACCATTGCTCATGTTATGCCCTTAACATAGAAGTTAGTACTTGGAACAGGATACCACAGTTTCGCATCAAACAGGTATCCGTTCTGATGTGGTTGGTTGTTGTACCGCAAGGTAGCAAAGGAATTTGTACTGTACAATGACTGTCCGGTAACTGGCATCGGAGAATATTATTTGGTAGATAAATATGCTCAGAAAGAAGAAAGATAGCTTTTCATTAGTGAAAACTGACCAACTTATTACAAGTAAGCGTAAGCGGTTGAGATTTTGCGCCCTTTCAGATATTCATAATGAGGAAATTGTCTTATGAGAGTTGACAGGCGATAATTGGAACCCTGCATTAAGTCGGTGATGATTTGGATTGTTGATAGTCCCAGCCTAAGCTATGGTTTTTCTCAGGTAAAAATGCCAAGACCCACGATCTCTCGGATTCCATTGCATAGCTTAATTACTGGAAAAGTCCTAAAAAGTCCTTAAGCTTTAAAAATACATTTTAATAATCAAATATATTCATTAACATGCTACAATTAAACGACTATATTTGAAAATAGATACACGGTACTTGTTCTAGATGTACGTACCTTTGAAGTCATTCACTTTCTTATTGTAAGCAACAATGAAGAATACATGTTTTTGATACTTTACTGTACAATGCTATCCTTAATAGTTAAATGGTTCTCTCTAAATGTACCTTGAATTATGTGACAAAATGTTCAACAGGTCAGCCAATGATAGCGAATGCGGGTCGTTCCGCTTTGAGCCTCGAACGAGGATGGTGGACTCAAAAAGCACAAATACAAACAAATACAATGATAGCGCAACGTCTGAGAAACACTTATTGCAGACAAACGTTTTTAATGCAAGTTTTTTTCGTTTTTAATCTTTAGTAGCCATTGCGAAAGTCAAATTACGATAAATCTGCTATTGGAGGTTTGAATCCAATCATACGTTTTTTTCCTTTCACGTTTTACACAAATAAAACAACACAAGTATTTTAGTATACAAGTAAACCGTTTAGGAGAGAAAATACTATAGATAAGCATAGTGAAATATAACGCCAGTTATCTAAACTTTTTCAACCGCTGCAATAAGGATATCAGTTATTTCAGCAAAGCTTATGTTTCATAAAAAAACAGTTACTTAAGAAGGTCTTACATTTAAGCAAATATGCAACATAACGTTAAATTTGTAAAAGCTTTTATATAACGAAATAAGGATATAGTTATGGCCAAAAATGAAGGCTTTATCGGATTCGAGTTATTTGCCCGATCTCAAGTGCAAACAATGTCTTACGGGATGTGATAGGTGGTTATAGGTAAACCACATTCTATGAAACGCCACTTATGCCATGAATATAGCGTAAAACAGAGACAATGTCATGTGCAATTAAAACTTCGTATTAACGAATATCCTACAATGTGATGATTTGTATTGTGAGTTTTGATAAAAACCTTTCTATACTGTTAAAGGTACATTTCCTGGTCAATCTAAACTAGGATGAAATGCATATTATTGTTACATAATCTCGTTCAAGTACGAATATGGGACAGATCATACCAGTTTATCAATCAGAAATGCGATACATACTTGTTACAATTATGCAGCTTCAACTCCTAAGTATCCGACCCATAGCTGCACAGCATGTGAATGGCAGTTTCAGCAATTCAAGATCTTATAGGGCTACAGCAGACCTGTTATTTAGCAAATCGCGGTAAAATGCAAGTATGCTATAGTTTTGCTTATGTTTACTGTATTGCAATCTGGGCAACAACTTATTTGCAAAGTTAAATCTGGTCCCAGGCAGAGGTAAAATCTTGCTATATTTGAGCATTTCTCTAAAAAACACACATATTAAATAATCATAACAAACCATTTATGGAATGCAATCTTATGGCCACAAGTGACTTTCCTGCGTTCCGAGTGACTTCCGAATGCCAGGTCCGTGAGCATAATGTAATTTATTAAACGGAAATGTAAGCACAAAAGAAATATTACAGAAAAGAATCAAGAAGGCAAAGGTGGCCCTATATCGCTTACTTGAGCGCATGACCTAGTTTGTGACCCTATGTGAGCAGATAGAGACCAGAGACGAACATTCTGACCTATTTTCTTTATGTTTGGGCATACAATGTGGCTTATAGAGTGTTTACAAGGCATTCCAGTATTCCTGGTTTTTGACCTAGTTGTGACTTGTATTCAAATTTGGCCTAGACAAACTTTCTGACAAATTTCATTATGATTTGTTAATACATGTGGCATATAGAGAGTGTTAATAACGTTTTCGACGATTTGACCGTGTGACCGTGTTTTTTACCCCAAATTTACCAAATGCGATCCTAACATAGAGAACATTGTGCCAGAAAGTTTGGTACATTTTCATGATGATTGATAATTATGGCCTCTAAAGTATCAATAATGTTTTCTTTCATTTGACAACGTGACCTAGTTTGTAACCCAAAGTGACCCAGATACGAACTTTGCTTAGAAATCATTAAATCAAACGTTTCGACCAATCTTCATGATGATTCGATTGTAAATATTTTAATCAGATTTGACTGTGTGACTTCTTTTGGTTTTTTGGTTCTCAAGGTTTGCTTTTTATCTATTTATACACGAGCATTTTTGTGTTTTACATACCATGCCTTTTGTTTCCATTGCGTGTGTTAGAGATTCACCTAGCAGGGATTACTTTTATTTACACTGTCCTGTGACTTTGGAACATGGTGGGGGTAAGAGTGAGGTTGGGTGCGCACCATAAACCGGTTTAAGCTCCCCAGTGGTGTTTTTGCCACTGACCGTTCCAAGGCGGTGCCCCACTGTGTTCCTTTAATTGTTCGTTTTGTGTGTTTGCTTTGTATGCTAGTGTGTGTTGGTAGTGTATGTGTGTGTGTGTACATGATTGTGTGTGTGTGTCGTGTGTGTGTGCGTGTGCGTGTGTGTGTGTGTTGGTGGTGTGCACTTCTGGGTGCTGTGGGGCTCGTTTTGGGGAGGCTGCGTTTTTGGTACGTGGCATTCCCTGTTTGATATTATTTTTGTTTTTTTCTCTTTTATCCCAGGTGACTCAGACAATAACTTTCCATTGATGTCATTGAGGTAAACATTCTGATCAATTTTCATGATGACTGGGAAGTGATTTTAGTATCTTATGTGCTAACAAGGTTATTTTTTCATTTGTTTTTGACCACAAGCGACCTTAATTCGTATTTGACCAAACAGTCCTTTATATAAACAATCTGACAAATTTGCAAGCTGTCTTTATTTTGACTGTATGACCTAGATTTTGATCCCAGGTGATCCAGATTATCTCTTGGCAAAGAAATCATTAAGTTAAACTTTCTGACCAATGTTCATAATGATAGGTGAATTAATTAGGCTTCTAGAGTTGTAAAAAGTTTTCTTTTGCTTGAACATAAAACAGATCTTTTGACATTCTGATCAATTTTTATGATGATTTGATAGTAAATGCGTCCTTTAGAGCGTTAACAAGGGTTTTATTCGATTTGACCGCTTGTCCTAGTCTTTCTCCCTAAGCCATCCAGATTCAAAATTGATCTAGAAATAATTGTAATTAATATTCTGACTAACTTTTATGATATTTGGATAGTAAATGTGACATCTAGAATGTTTGGATAAACATTTTGATAAATTATATTGATGATTGGTTAGTGGATGTAAAATATAAATGGTAAAAGGGCATTTCGTTTTTTTGTCAGTATGTTCTAGGTTTTGACCCCATGTGACACAGATTCGATATAGGAATAGAAATCAATATGTCAAGCCTTCCGACCAATGTTTGCAATAGTGTGTTTCTAAATGTGGCATCTATACTGTAAACAAAGTTTTCTTCGATTTGCCTATCTGACCTAGTTTTTGACACAATGTTTCTAAGATTCGAGCTTCTCATAGAAAGAAAGCCTTATTATTTATAACAAATTATGTGTTATATTATTACTTGTTGTATGTGGTTTCCTACGATGATATCAAAAAGTATACACACACGATGTTAATTGTTTTTTAATGGTTGGTTCTATCAGACGCAACAATCTTTATCATTCCCAGAAATAAAAACATTACCTTTAAAACAAATGACCTCCGACGCGTGAAAATGTACCTTCGGACATTTGTAACATTATTCGACAATAATTGATAAAAAAACCCATACAATTTACATTTTTGTCACCCTCTTTAAATGCAAAACCAATGATAAAAACTGATATCTACTATATTTTACTCAACAGAAACATATTATTTGCTTCAAAATCCTCAAAGACCATTGCTATGGCAACAGCGATTTGAAATTATTCTTTTTTTAAAACTTGGCTATACCCTATGAAAAAGGCAGATCGTGGAAAGAAGACATGAAATAGTTCACCAGATATGATAAATATTGAAAGAGTATATAATGTTGCAACCACAAACAAATGATGCTATTAAGAAATGATTACCGAAATAGTTTACTGCCCATGCAAATTGAAGTGAGTTTTGACGTCAAATTGCGATATGTGACGTCATTTTTAGAATGAACAATGACGCCTTAGGTTTACTTTTTCAAAATGTTGCAGTTTTGTATGTACTGAATGTAGGTAACTGAAATTTCCCAATATTGATATTGAAATATTGTTTGTTCAAATATGCAAGAAAGCTAGTTTCCAAGTATTTTGTCCGAAGGCCCATTTTCCCGTGTCGCTGGTCAAATAGTAGACAATTTGACTCTTTTATAGTTGTAGCTGTAAATTACGGATGTGAAGCATAACGTTGCAACTATAGTATTAAGACAATATATAAGCGTACTATATGCATCACAATGGCTACGATGCGGAGCATTTCCAAATGCCACGATAAATAAACGATGCGAGCCAGTTTTACAACTATTAAAAACCTTTACATACCTTAAGCGCCTAGAACATTGTCCCGAAATTGACACCAAATGGCACCTTTAAAAGAAATGTTCAAATGCGGCTCTGTTCGTAAAATCATCGGGCCATTCGTGTAGGCATCTTAAGCTATCGTATGACCGCCGGTGGAGCACCTCAGGCTCCGGCAGTAACTCCAAGAGTGGTGGCAAAATCTTTGGCATGCCAAAAAATTGCCGAAAAACGCCTGAATACGACGTCATGTAGCCATCGTGTGGCCTTCGTGATTCCTGCGGGTAAACTACTTCATAAAAATTCAAATCTTCGTGTTATCTTCGTGTGTGGTTCGGATGCCATCGTGTGACCTTATGTATGCATTATACTTGCTTCGGCTGTTGATTGACTGTTGACCAAGTTCGGGGCCATCTTCGCGCGAAATTCAAAATTCCATATTCAAATGGC
>JAFMSR010000009.1:50575551-50760367 GCA_022818135.1 Saxidomus purpurata | reverse complement strand
AAAGATAGATTAGCACGGCACTTAGTTAACTGTATTTATTAGATATACCTCCTATTTGGGACAATACTGTCTTTAAATGGATACTATAATCAGCGACATGCACCTTAATCACAGCAGGAAGTGAAAGCATTGCTTTCAGTATAAATTAATTTCATGTTTAAACACTTGCTATATATAACAAACGTGACTCTATTATCGCTTAAATTCACAATTTATTTCAGAATATATGACCTTTTAATTGTTGTCATTGTATGATATGGAAGTGCAGAGTTTCAATTGAAAATATTTGAACATGTTAAATATGTCAATGGCTTTAATATTTAAATTTTCTGAATATCAAAGGAATAAACAATGCGAGCCATTGTTGCCTATATTACGAAATTTAAGATACCTCAAAGAAATTCTGTCTGGTAATTTATGCGACTATAATCAGGCAAAAAAACTTTATCGAAACATGGGATAAAGGCATTTCTTTCCGTAACTATAAATTTGACGTTTCGTTATTTGATGTATCCGAAACAATAACTCAATAACCGCTACAATTTAAAACTTTGAAAATTGAGTGTGAAGTATGAAGTATCCATTATGATATTACTAAAATTACATCAATTTCTGTGCATGTTTGTACATGTCTATTTTCAAGTAGTGCATATATTCTGTAGTCAAATTGATACCGTCATCAGGCAAGGAAATCTTTATTATATTTCTAAAAGTAGGAAGATAAAGTATTGCTTTCCAAAACATATAATTTGACGTTTATTTTATCTTTTTCTGTCTCATATCATATGACTCTACCATGGCTCCAAATCGTCAATTTGGGTATGAATAATGCATGTCCGAGGCCATAATACTCCAAATTTTCTGAATGCGTAGGGAGCAAAGCAGGACGAACTATAAGTATCTATCCCCACTAATCTAGATTCGAAATCGACCCAGAAATCATTGATAACATTGTGACAATTTTTTATGATGATTGAATAATACATATGGCGTACAGTGTATTAACAAAAATGTTCTCTGATTCGATCGTGTGAGGTAGTCTTTGCCCAAAGTGACACAGATTCTAAAATGACTTGAATTGTTCGTGTGACCTAGTTTTTGATCCAATTTGGTCTACTTTCTGACTTGAGCAAAAATTCATTAACACAAACATTCTGTGAAATTTGTATGATGATTGGTAAATAAAAATGGTCTATAGACAGTGTTTTACCTTGATTGGATCGAGTTAGTTAGCATATAAGCATATTTTAATGAATTTGTTTTTTTAAGTATTGACAATGGTTTTCTATGATTTGACAGGGTGACCTAGTTTTTAGCCCTTAGTGACAAAATTCTACCTTGGCCTAGAAATCATTTGGATAAACATTCTGACTAATTTTGTTGATGACTGGTAAGCGAATGTGACATATAGTTGATAAAATGTCTTTTGTTATGGCTTTATAAAAATAAGCTTAGAACTCAATAAGTCAACCTTTGTTTTCAATGAACAGTTATCAAGGTAGTGGTGGTCTAATGACACTATTTCAAAACACATTAAACTTAATATCTTTATAATCTACCTCTGTTAACCGACTAATGTGCAAAATTTAAAGACGTTTCACCGTTTAATTAAAGATTAATTTTGTTTTTTTTGTTGCCCTACCCCCACCTAAAATATACTGACCATATTTACAAGTGCCCTAAAAATTAAAATAGGTATGTTTGCAAGTATTTATTTACATTTATTTTTGTTCTGGGTTCCAAAAAGTATAACAAGCAATGTAGAATTACAAAAAATGTATTGTAATTCCATAAGCTTAACGCGTGTAACAAAAAGTATGCAATAATGCCAAAAACTAGGGTAGACAATTTCCCTAATTTTGCCCCGAGACATATACATATACACGACTGTAGCAAATGGATTCGGCCTAAGAGCATCACTATTGATTATAAAACTTTTATAAGTAGTATACGAACTGAAATATAAGAAAAATTGAAAATGTTTTACCGTCTACTTTTTTACTTTTTGAGATATTGAACTTTCAAAAATGAGCACGGTCAATTTTTTATATTATCCAGTAACTGTACAGCTTAATAAGATTAAGGATAATTTAGATATAGTTTTTCAAATCTTGTAAATGGCATTATTTTTCATGTTATTTAATTTGATAACTAAAAAATAACTAAAAAAAAAAATATAGGTAGAAGTATAATATCCAAAGTATTTCACATTGTCATTAAACAGGAAGTACACATTACACATCCACTACCTTAATTGTGGCATCTATACTGTCAATAAAGTTTTCTTTGATTTGACTCTCTGAACTATTTTTTTACACCATGCTACAATGTTACTAAGATCCGAACTTCTTCTAGAAAATGTATTATTATTTATAACAAATGATGTGCTGTTTATTATTTGTTGTATGTGGTGTCCTAAGATTATATTCAAAATAAACATACATGATGCTACTTTGTTTTCTAATGGTTGTTATTATCAGACAAAATATCTTTATCATTTGAAGAAATATAAGCATTACCTTTCAAAATAAATACTTAGTAGACAATTTGACTCCCCAACCGTTGAAGTTGTAGACTATGGATGTGAAGCATACGGTTGCAACTATAATATTAAGAAATAACTGAGCATATCATATACATGATGAGGGCTATAACACGGAACATTTCCGTATCTTTAATAAATAAATCGCAGGTAAATTTACCCTCTAGACCTCAAGGAGTTTCATTTAAGAAATTCAGTCAAAAACCTATTAAATAACACTTAATTGCATCTGATTCGTCACATTACAGCTTATTGAAAGAAAGACGTATCATTTTAAAAATAACCAGCCCAAAATGCATAGAACTTGACATGAAAACTGTCTAAATATGTTAATGTACAATTAGGCCTCTTTCATTATTTTTGCCTCATCTAAATGCCATTTTTACGAGAATACTGGTGTTTTATTATTTCAGGTAAATCACAGTCCAAAGATGTCGGAGATGGAACTAGCTTATCATGTATGTGATAATTTGATAGTAAATGTTGCATCTAGAATGTTTACAATGTTTTTTTAATTGTCTTTGTTTCATGGCGACTCAGAATATAACGTTCAGCCCAATATCCTTGGTGATTGGTTAGTAATTGTGGAATCTAATGTCCTAACAAGGTTATTCTTTGAGCTGACTATTAGACTAAGTTTCCGGCATTAAGCGACATTAATTCGAACTTGACTGAATAATATGACCCAATTTCATAATAATTTGGAAGTAAATGAAACATATAGATTTTTGACAAGGTTGTTCTTTGATTTTACTATATGACCTAGATCATGATCGAAGGTGACCAAGATTCAACATTTGGCCTTGAAATCATTAAATTAAACATTTGACCAATGTTCATATAATGATTGGTTAATAAATGCGTTTTAGAGTATTAAAATTTTCATTGATTTGAACATAAGACAGATCTTTAGACTTGAAACGAAGATTCGAACTTGGCAAAGAAAAAAGACAAACAGACCGATTAATAAAATAATGTGAGTAAATGTGATCTATAGAGCGTTAACAAGAGTTTTATTTGTTTTGACAGAGTGTCAAAGGTGTTATAGGTGGTGTGGTGGCTGAGTGGTTAACACATTGGACTACCAATCCGGAGGTCCCCGGTTCGATTCTCGGCCGGGGCACTGGATATTTGAGAAACGTTTTTCAGTGTTTCCCACCTATCTGAGATGAACTGGTTAGAAACCCAGAGGTAGTCTCGCGTGTATTGGTGCTATACGCCGGGCACGTCGAAAAGAACCAAGGGGTCTATTCGTAAAAGAGCTAGGGTCTGGTACCCGGATTCCCTTGTATCTGCTTCTGTCTCTAAAATAAAGGACCACAATGGAAATAAGAGCTTGCTCTTTATTGTGTTATCCTTGGTACATGGTACTGAAATAAATACAAAGGTTTTTACCCCTAGTGATCCAGATTCAAGATAGTAAATTAGATAGTAAATGTGACATATGGTGTGTACACAAACTTGTCCTTGGATTTGACCTTTTGAGGTAGTTTTGACTCTAAGTTACCCAGATTTTAAATTGACCTAGAATTCATTACAGCCAACATTCGTACCAATTTAATAATGATTAGTAAATACATGTGGCTTTGATTTGATATGGGACCTATTTTTCCACTCAAGGTGACTTAGGTTCAAACTTTGAATAAGTATTATCAAGACAATTATTTTGACCAATCTTAATGATGTAATGATAACATATGTGACCTGCAGAATAGTTACAACATGTTATATTTAGTTGGCCAAGTGTACCTAGTATACAAACTCATTTGAAACAGATTCAATCTTGATAAAAAACTATTAGGACAAACATTCCAACTAAATTCAGGATGATTGGTTAGTAAATCTTGGCTATAGGGTGTCAAACAGGTTGAAATTTGTTTTTATCGTGTGACCTAATTTTTAACCTAACTGTTTCAGATTGAATTGACCTAGAAATCATTGAGATAACATTCAGACCAAATGTCATGATGATCGGATAGTACATATGACATACACTGTTTTAACAAAGTTGTTGTTTGATTTTACCATGTGACTTAGTCCTTGCCCAAATAGATACAGATTCGAAAATGACTAAGAAATCATTACAACAAAAACAAAACAAACTTTCCTTCGGATTGTTTATTTTCTATATTTAACTTCTTGACCTAGCTTTTGAGCCAAGGTAACTAATGCTAGGCCGTGTGAACTAGTGTTTGATCCAATGTGATCAACATTCTTGCATGATTACAGATGCATCAAGACATTCTAAATAATTTGTATGATAATTTGTAAATTAATGTGGTCTCTAGACAAATTTCACATTTATTGGACCGCGTGTCTTAGTATATAAGTATATTATATTCTAGTGATGAATAATTAATTCATATAGTTTTTAAAGTATTGAAAAGCTATAATTTCTTTGATTTGACACAGTTTTGAGCCCAAGGTGACGTAAATATGAACTTGACCTATAAGTGATTGGGATAAACAGTCTGACAAATTCTATTGATGATTGGCTAGTTCATGTGATATATAGTTGGTAAAAGGACTTTTGTTTTATTTGTTATTGACCCAAGGTGACAGAGATTCGACATAGGCCTAGAAATATTAAGTCAAGCATTCCGACCAGTGTTCTCAATGATGTGTTTATTAAGGTCGCATCTACACTGTTAATAAAGTTTTCTTTGATTTGACTATCTGACCTAATTGTTGACACACTGTTACTAGGATCCGAACTTCTCATAGAAAGAAAGTTTTATTATCTATGACAAATAATGTGTTGTTTTATGACTTGTTGCATGTATTATCATATGATTATATAAAATATGTATACATTGTAACTTCGTTTTTTAATAGATTGTTTTATCAGACACAAACATTTTTATCATTCCAAGAAATAAAAGTATTATCTTTCAAAATAAATACTTTTTAGAAAATTTGACTCTTTAATGCTTGTTGTTGTAAACTATGAATGTGAAACAAAGGTTTTTAAATATAATATAACAGGAACTATCTGAGCTTAAAATGTACATGGCGATTACCATTATATGGAGCATTTCCGAATGCTAAGATAAATAAACGATGCCAGCCAATTTTACAACTATGAAGTACATTTACATACCTTAAAGAAACGTTCTCTTTTAACTGATTCTACCATCAGGCGAATACATTTCTATCACACCATGAAATGAAAGTATTACTTTCCAGAACTAGAAATTTGACGTTTTGTCACTTGATAGATCTGAACAAATAAGAATCTATGAAATTTCATATTCTTCGCTATCGATGTGAATTACTAGTATGGACTTTCCATTTAAATAGTACAGAAAATAAATGTATTTATTTTTATATGCCAATGGTCATAATACATAACCAAATGCTGGAGTAATTCTGTATCGAAATGGTAAATGCTATAGTGTTATAGAAGAAAGAGGAATATTTCCTTTTCTTAACAATTAATTTAGTATTTTATCGTTGTGTTTAGCTCCAAGAAAGCGACCATTTCCAGATTTCGATGTGTATGGTTGATAAGGAAGTCACCGGTTGCTTGGAGTGGTCACTGATTGCTAAGGAAGTCACTGGTTGCAAAAGAAGTCGCTTGTTCTAAGGGGATGTCATTGGTTGCTAGAGGAAGATACTGGTTACTAAGGAAGTAATTAGTTGCTAAGGAAGTCAGTGGTTGGTTGGTTATTCGCTGGTTGATATAGGAACTCACTGGAAGCAAGGCTTTTCCTATGACTCGATATACAGGCAAAAACTCCCTCAGTGACTGTGGTCAATTTTGACCAAAGGGGACATGATTTGAACAAATTTTGAAGAGGTCCATTTGACGAAGCTATATACCAAATATCTAAGCTCTACAGCTCTAGGCCGTATGATTTTAGAGAAGAAGATTTTTAAAGTTTTCCTCTAGCAAGTGAACTATCAGGCACGACTTATTTTGACCCCGGAGGCATGAGTTGAACAAACATGGTTAAAGCCCACTAGAAAATGACACATACTTACTCTCTTAGTTCTAGGCCTTGTGGTTTCTTAGAAGTAAAATTTTAAAATTGTTTCTATTTGACTCTATATGAAAATCGTTGACGTCCTGGATGTGGTCAATTCTGAACTCGGGGACAATATTTGAACACGCTTGGTAAAGATCTACAAGGCAGTGCTATATGCCAAATATTTAAGCCTTGCGGTTTAAGAAATGAGATTTTTAAAGTTTTCCTATAAAAGCCGATGTAAAATCAAGTGACCCCGGATGTGGTCAATTTGGACCCTGGGGTCATAATTTGAACAGTCTTGGTAGAGGTCTACTTGCCAATGCTAGAGACTGAACATCTAAGCTTTAGACTTTGTGGCTTCAGCGAAGAAGATGTTTAACGTTTTCCTATTTGTTGCTATGGCAATCAGAGTTTCTGGATAGAACGGCATTCTTTGAACAATTCTGGTAGAGCTTCGTACAAAGAACATTCCTGCCAAGCATTGATTAAGATAAGTGAAGAAAGCTAGGTTCTTGAGTGTAAACACCGTTAAATGTTGCAATTTTGTTAGATCAAAGGCCATCACTCTGGAAGAACTAATCCGATCAAGTCCATAAAAACAAAAATAATATCAAACAGGGAATGCCACGTACCAAAAACGCAGCCTCCCCAAAACGAGCCCATTAAACCTTCCGAGATCTTATGGCCATACACATTCTCTGTAAATATGATAAGGACTAGTGGAAAAATAAATGTGCTTGAGTGTTAACAGTGTTAAATATTGCAATTTTTGTAAATTCAAGGGCCATAACTCTGTAACAACTATTCCGATCAAGCCCATAATTGAACTCATCCGATATCTTATAGTCACACACATTCGCTGCAAATATGTTTCAATTTAGTAAAGAAATGAAGGTGCGTTAGTGTTAACATAGTTATTTCATCAATTATATGCATGTAGAAGCTACATCCCTAACATATAATATAGTATATAGCCCTTAATTACAGGTTGTCAGCCCTCAATGTGACATTAACTTTAAAGGTAGGTAGCTGGATGCGATTCATGACACACCCTTGTGATATTGGCAACAATTGCATGAAGTTAAAAATGTATTACAATGCGTACTTAACCCTACATGACAAATCCATGTGTTATGGACAATTACTTCGTAAAGTTACAGTCGGGAAAAAAGCGCCGGCGACCATACTGACGGACACATAGACAAAACCAAGCAAATTAAGGTCAAACTAATGATTTGAAGCTTTATCACTTGATGTATCTGAAACAAACATAACGGTATGGTAGTTCCAATTCTTAAATATGGTTATGAAGTATGGGGATTCATTAAAACTATTACAGAAAAATATGAACATGCTGTACAAATGTCGATGATCATAATACTTTATATTTTTGAATACAAAGATAGATTAGCACGGCACTTAGTTAACTGTATTTATTAGGTACACCTTCTATTTGGGACAATATTGTCTTTAAATGGATACTATAATCAGCGACATGCATCTTTATCACAGCAGGAAGTGAAAGCATTGCTTTCAGTATAAATTAATTTCATGTTTAAACACTTGCTATATATATCAAACCGGACTCTATTATCGCTTAAATTCACAATTTATTTCAGAATATATGACCTTTTAATTGTTGTCATTGTATGATATGGAAGTGCAGGGTTTCAATTGAAAATATTTGAACATGTTAAATATGTCAATGGCTATAATATTTAAATTTTCTGAATATCAAAGGAATAAACAATGCGATCCAGTGTTGCCTATATTACGAAATTTAAGATACCTCAAAGAAATGCTGTCTGGTTATTTATGCGACTATAATCAGGCAAATAAAGCTTTATCGAAACATGAGATAAAGGCATTTCTTTCCGTAACTATAAATTTGACGTTTCGTTATTTGATGTATCCGAAACAATAACTCAATAACCGCTACAATTTAAAACTTTGAGTGTGAAGTATGAAGTATCCATTATGATATTACTAAAATTACATCAATTTCTGTGCATGTTTGTACATGTCTATTTTCAAAGTAGTGTATATATTCTGTAGTCAAATTGATACCGTCATCAGGTAAAAACATTTTTATCAAAGACGATAATGAAATAATTACTTCTCATAACAAATTAGCTTATTTTAAGGATGTACTGAACTGAAAAGTGGAAGTTTTATAATATTTAACTTTTTTTGTAACATTGTTATTTTGAGAGTTGGATGTATGGGCAATACAAAAAACACAAAAAAATGATATGTTGCTGTGCTTTATTTTTTGCTAGATTCATTTATGAAAGCCTTGTGATATGCAAACAGTTTTCTTATTTAAGCACATGGGAAAAGTAGATTTTCATGCAAATTACAAATATTTGAAAGATGATATGCAAATTTTTTGTTTCTTTGTGGTTAAAATCACATTCTGAGTTTATTTTATCCAGATATTTAGAAGGTCATATCATATGTTGCAATTACACCCCCCAAAAAGACGTTATTTTGCCCTGATGTGAACCCATATTTTTCAGGTCTAAAAACAGACTGGTTCAAAACATTCTAATAAGAAAAAAACATATTTATAATATTTAACTTTTCCTTAAACTTCTGCAGATGATGGAGTTCACTACCAGTTATCAAAATTTGAAAAGAAAAGTATAGGTCGCTGATCAAAATTTTTAGTTTTTCTTGTTTGAATTACCTCCCTTGTCTAAAAAATGTAAAATATGAATATGTATTTATTTAATTTTTAAACATATCTTCATATGGATTAAAAGTATGCCAATATTTTCTACTTATTTTCAAAAGAATGTGATACTATAAAAGATACTATATTTCTATCGATTCTATAAAACATATTTCACATAAACAGTTGCCATGGCAACAGCAAAACAAAAACAGAAAAAAAAAACATGACAAGATCGCTTGTCTTCCACAGAAACAGCTTCTAAATTCATTTTAAATTGCAGTTATTTTGTTCAAAATTTAGCAAAACTTTGATAAACAATTATTTATGTGCCAATAATGATTATCCATTACATTTGGACCAATAGCTTAGCAAAAGGATTAACATCAAAACATATTGCTCTATTTTAGTTCCATGACACCTGTTGAAAAGATAAAAGCTGAAAATGAATGGAATTTCAATGTCTATTGTGTTATGTTCACACCTGACTTTTAAAAAAATGATTTGTTTCATCTTTCAGCAACAAAATAAGTATACACACGTTGTAACACACTAAAGTGAAAACAATATGTAATATATGTGGCCATGAAAACTCAATTCCCAAGTAATATTATAAAATCCAATGGTCTACCTGTAAGAATTAATCAGTGTTATAACTATGTTTCATATTAGTCAAAACTAACAAAAAAAAACCAACAAAGCTGTATAGTTTTAACACAATATTCATTGCATATAAATACAATTTCTGGTACTGACACTGTCATTTTGAACTGATGTGTTTCTAAAATCATGGCAATAGTTTGAAGTTTCCTTTGCAGAACTTTGGCTTGTTATGAAAGGTACAGATAATTCACAACTTCATGAACACTCCTACTCTTTTTTTATGACTGCTGTAAAGTAGAAGCAATATCTTGTAAGCAGTGTACTCTTCCCATTACACCTGAAACAATTTTTTTAAATGAATAACGTATTGGCACTTTCTGGTTTTATATATGACATACTGTTATTATATGATTTTAATTCAATGTAATTGGACATATAACATGTATGTGACTTTAAAGAATTTTAACCTGATGGTCTTTAAAAACATTCTTTAAAGAAAAAATAAAAATAAGGGGGGGGGGGGGGGGGGGGGGGGGGGGGGGGGGGGGGGGGGGGGGGGGCACGGGGGGGGGGGGGGGGGGGGGGGGGGGGGGGGGGGGGGGGGGGGGGGGGGGGGGGGGGGGGGGGGGGGGGGGGGGGGGGGGGGGGGGGGGGGGGGGGGGAACGAAAAAAAAAAAAAAAAAAAAAAAAAAATAAAAAAATATTACGTCTCAAAATGTGTATTATCTTTAAAGAATATTCCAAACTCCAAAAGTTGACAAAAATGTAAAAAAACAAAAATAATATCAAACAGGGAATGCCATATACCAAAAACGCAGCCTCCCCATAAGCCTATCTTTACTTTGAGTATTTCCACAGAAAACATCAAAATCAGAGTAGAGTTGTGTAACTTTTACTCCCTGTCCACTCAGTAAGATTGACATATGGTACTTAACTGATGCAATATTTAGTTAAAATGCAAATAATGATAAAGATTTATTTAGATTACCTTCTACAGATCAGGTTGAAGAAAATTATGTCTGTCTAGTTTCCATGTGGCTTTAAATCTGTACTGCAGATCTAGGTAATGCACTGCATGCCATTCATGGTCCTTCCCATGTCAAATGACAGTTTTTCATTTTTTTCTGTGGAATTGTCCATTATGCAGTTTGTCCTGGAAATGATCATGAATAATAGATGAGAGATGTTACATTTTTTGTTTTTCTCCTTTCCAACAGTAAATATCTTTTCTTCAATCAAGAAATAAAACAGGGATCCTGTAACCATGTCATGTTTATGAACATTTATCATTAATTTTGACATTTTTAAAATGAATTATGAAAGTACCCTGTAAAAATACAGAATGAAAACAAACAATATGTGAGTGCAATGAGTTTCTGTTGGTCTACATACTTGAAATCTGTAAGTACCATGGTACAATAGATGAAAACATCTACTTAGAGGAAAAAAAGAGTACTATTTTACATTTTATTTGTAAATATATTTGGAATGTTTACAAAATAGAACACTGTCACAGCCATTTTCTTGAAATGTGTGCAACTTATGCAGAAATTTCTCTTACCTTGTGTCACATCATGCAATTGAAAACACTGGAACAGTCTTGGAGTTTTAGAAAGGGTCAGCCTGTAAATTAATTGATACAGATAAATCAAACAGTGTAATATAATATAATGTTTGTATGTACATGTTTTTGTGAAATAAAAACTAAGTTAATTACATAAAATATTAAGTCAGTGAACATTCAGTATTTGATAATTAATTAGATCATTTATGATTTATCATTATAATCATTACTTGAATTGAACCTATTATAGATAAATAGAAAACAGTTTCTAATGCATACCTTGAGCAGGGTATACTTTAATATCTGCTTAGCATAATCAAAACAATACTGGAGCATAACATCCTGGCTGCATTGAGCTTGCACTGAAAATAAAGTGTTATAATGTGCTGATTATCTCAAAGAAAACAGTTCAAATTTTGAAAACACAGAAGAAATTAAGTACATAAATGTTTACATTTTGCATTTGGAACTATTACTCATGTCACATAATCTTTGAATTAATGTATGTACAGTTACAGTAGATACATTATACACTTTATATGCTATAGACATGATTTTTGTCAGCAGCATTGTACACTATCCATAATGCTTATAGAAGCAGTCAAACAGGAAGTCAGGTATATAACATTAAAGATACAGTAACTACACACATCCAAAAACTTAAATAAGCTCATGCACATGATACAATGTACTTATTAAAAAAATCCTGTACTAACTTGACTTCTTGTCAGGAAATAATTCAGGTATCAGGAATTATAGATCTATGAAGAAAGTCATGCCTGCATCAGGAATTGAGCCTGGATTTTTCAGAATTTTTAAACAATGCCACAATTCACTACACCCTCCCCCCACCCACTCCCAGTCAGTTTTCAAATACAAAATTCATTTATATTAAAACAAATCATGTACTAAGTCTGGTAGAGCTCTTTAAATAAGAGTGTGAAATTTTGCTGCACTTGACTGAAACCGCCACCAGACAGTAGGCAGCCTGTATGATTTCTAACTAAGGACTGTACTACTTCTACTTTCGGTTTGAATTTTCAACAAATTGTATGGGTTTTATATGCAGACTGACCAAACAGTGATGCACAAACTAGAACAAAGAAACAAGAACTCACCCTGTGAAATTTCATTCCCGATTGAGCCGAACAGATGAAGAAATAATCCAAAACCATCGCAAAAAACACTTATTTGACATTTGACGTAAGCAGTCACTTGGTGGATATTGATTTATTATCGGCCTTTATTTCTAAATTTAGAAGCAAAACATGTCTTCACAAGCCTAAATAGGATAGTCTAAAATATCTTCGACATAAAGAGCAACATTTATGTAAAACATTATAGTATATCAGCTCATATAAAAAGACAAAACACTGCTTAAACACATGAAGACTATCTTTTCAAGCGTTTAACCGATTACGATCATGACGTCATTTGAACGAAAAGTTGCTCGGGCGCTTCACCTTAAAAAAAGGACTAACACAAAAAAACAACAACACAAATGCATGGGAAACAATTTATTAATATAACAAACATCTTTAAAATATTTATTTTTTGTAAACGTTGCAAATACTTTTTTGATTATACGTTCACGATATTACGACATCGACATGATTTCAAGAGTTACCTCCCGTTATTCAGACTGGCTTACGGCCTAAATCCTCAGTTCAGTACATCCTCAAGGTCAACTTTCGGATCATTAAGATGTGGCCATGATACGTGATGAATCTAAAAAAATATAACGCTGTGATAGCTCCAATACCTCACTATGGATGTAAAGAATGACGTTTCATGAATAAATATACCCGTTTAAATGCAAAAGGTGATGGACACGGCAAGTGTTTCATACATGAGATAAGAAAATTTGCATATATTCAAGTAAAAGCATTAGTTTCCTCAAGAATTAATTTCACGTTTGATAACTTGATATATCTGAAGAAATGTCACTCTGCTATCGCTACAACCCCTAACTGCTGAATTTAGTATGGGGTTTCCATTAGAATATTTCAGAAAGTATATGAATAAGTTTTGTATATGAATGTGACCATATTACTCAAATCTATCAAATGGCAATGGAGATGAGAAAGGCTAGTGTTTGTTAACTCTGTTAATACAAATTCCAAACGAGGGATGAAATCTGTTTTCTAATGGTAGATGCTTTTGTCAGACATAGAAATATTTCTAAAAGTAGGAAAAAGAAGTATTACTTACCAAAACATATAATTTGACTTTTATTCTATATTTTTCTATCTTACATTATCTGACAATACCGTGAATTAAGCATGTCAGGTGGCCATAATACTCCAAATTGTCTGTATATGTAGGGAGCAGAGCAGGACGAACCATTGGTACCTGTATCATTTTTGTAGTTTAACAACGAAGTGAAACCGTTTCTTTCTTAAAAATTTATTTGCCGTTTCATCATTTGATGTGTCTGACAAAATAGTAAATGTGACCTCTAGAATGCTTACACATTTTTTCTTTCAGTTGTTCATATGACCTAGTTTTTAAACCCATGCGATACAGACTCGACCTTGATCAAGAAACTATAAGGATAAACATTCTGACTAATTTTCAGGAAGATTGGTAGTTATAATCTGATTCTATTTTGTGACCTAGTCTTTAACCCAACTGAAATCGAGCCAGAAATAATTGATAACATTATGACCATCTTTCATGATGATTGAATAATACATATAACATTCAGTGTATTAACACAATTGTTGTTTGATTTAATCGTGTGACGTTGTCTTTGCCCAAAGTGACACACATTTGGAACAGATTTTAGAAAGCATTGCAACAAACACTCTGACAAATTTTCATCAGGATTGTTTTTTCTTTAATTTGACTACATGACCTAGCTTTTGATTCAAAGTAACACAGGCTTAAAACCGACCTAGGAATCATTAAGAGAAACATTCCAACCAACCTTTATGATGATTGGAAAGTGAATTTAACCACTAGAGTGCTGACATTCTTTTCCATCCGTACCTATATTAATAAATAAATCGCTTGTGAATGTACCCTCTAGACCTCAAGGAGTTTCATTTCAGAAATGCAATATAAAACCTGTAAAATAACACTAAACTGCATCTAATTCGTCCATCTTGCAGCTTATTTAAAGAATCATGTATCATTTTGAAAATAACCAGCCCAAAATGCACAGAACTTGACATGAAAACTGTCTAAATATGTTAATGTACAATTTGACCTGTTTCATACGTTTTGCTTCATCTAAATACCAGTTCTACGATAATACTGGTGTTTAATCATTTTAGGTAATTCACCGATCAAAGACGTCGGAGATGGAATTAACCTATCATGTATGTGGCGTCGTGTATTAATAGATATAAGTTTGGTTTTTAATGTTTTACTAGGATATTCAAACATTTTATCTATATTTGATAGGAACGTAATTTCTATAGAATATTATATAATTTGGTTCTAACTATTGCAATCTTCATTATTTTTTCAACATTAATCAGAGATTAATGTCTTATTTTAAAATTATGATTGTCACTTTATACGGTAATACATGCATCACTTTAAGAGCTAGGAGCAAGAATAATTTCTTCCGGTATTTCCATCAATCCGTATGTAGTTATTACGTATATCCATAATGTATAACTAATCCGAAAGTCTTTTGAATGTAATCAAACAACAATAAACTCCAAAACCTGCAACAAAAGGGTATTCTTCTATTCTTACATACATTTCAACAATATAACAAACATTGTTTAAGGAAAACAGATTACAGCATAGGCATACAACGCTTTACTCGCACAAAGGTAATCGATACATTCTTTTAAACATTCCTTCACGTGAAAATGGATTTAAGAGTTTGATATTGAAGTTTTGCAGCTGGTAACATTTGAAGTGTCTGCTCATTTGTAAATATAAGCCCGAAGAAACTAGACGTATAAGCGTTGGAGTTTTAATGTCTTTTCAAATATTCGTAGTGTAAAATTGGTCTTATTGGAGGCGACAGCTAAAATTCTCTCTACTCTAAATTTTATTGCAGTCACATTACTGGAAAAGTCTAAAAGATTCCTTACTGGTATAAGACGCTTGGATTATTATTTGCGAAGCCTAATATATACCATATAATAATGTGTGAGGAATCTATTCACCGCACTGGATTAACAATGCATTTTGAATGAATCAGCTTTAAGTTTTATAGTGGATTTGTTATTACGTGCTTGGATATTTACTGTGTAACGATCGTCATGTTTTAATTTTCTTATAACAAGCTTTTGTAACTCCTCTTGGATTTGGTTGAAATGTTATGCATTTTTAAAATGAATGTCTTATTATGTACCTTTTCAGAAACAAACATAGAGCGTACGTTCTACTACGATGGATGATAGGCATGTAAATTGCTATAAATTTCACACGCAAAAAAAGCTTTAGTTACATGTATATCTTTGACGATAAGAATTTCTTGAGAAAAAATGAGCGCTAGCTTTAAAATATATTGACTAAGCAGATATCTCTTTATAAGGGGACCGTTTTGCTTCTTTTTTATATGTTCTTATACAAAAGATAAGTGTTTTATATCTGTAATGAGTGATGACATATTCAAAACTATTGTTAATTTCTTACGATTAAATGGTCTATATATCTGATGTTTCACATGCATTTTTCTTCTTGATCTGCAAGAAAGTCTTTACGAAAGAGTTATGCGGATATCTAAAAGTCCAAAATTTAGCTATAATGACAAACTTTCAAAATGCTAATCACATTGGCACGACTGTTTTAGTACAATTTCAGAAATTTATGGTGTACGTCTGTCATGATATGTGAAAACGATTTTTAGGGGTCGTCTGTTTATTAAATTCACTAAATTGTATTGTTTTGATTCACTACTGGAATTATATCATCAACTGAGTTATCTATATAATAAAATCAGGATAATGTTTCAATGAATTACAGGATTTTCTGTTTATGGATTTTATATAAAGTGTTTCGTTTTTCGTTTAATTACAGTTAGTGATTCCCAAATTTCATACGGTTTAACAAATGAAGATTATGCATCAGTCTTAAAGTAATGTAAATTTGGATTTAATAAGCTTCAGGTATGTATGTTTATATTTAAGCTGTACTTTTATTCTTGAATGTGTTTTACTATTATGTAACATATTCTGCAGTCTTTTTCTTCTTTATAATTTAATTAGCTATTGGAGTCTCCTCTGTTGGATCGAAACTTTTAAGAATGTAACGAGTATGTAATTATGTACATAAAGATATGATACACGGATTCTCCTGGACTTTGGTGAGACTTTTAGCATAGAGGTACATTTAGTCGTATGTACGCTTATATATATTACCTTAAATGATGCGGCTGTATTTGATGAAAGATAAATACTTTTAAAGTCATCCACTTTCTAATTGTATTCAGTAATGAGGTATAAATAATTTTTGTAAATCTACTTTACAAATATAGTCTTTATAGTTAATATTATAAATCTAAAAGTACCTTGAATTATGTGAGAAAACCGGAGAAACTATATTGCAAACAGTAAAATTGCAAGGTTGTTCGTCTTTTGGCTTTTCTGATATTTTAAAAGATAAAGTATAATAAATACGCTATCGAAGATGAACGTGGGTTTAAGCCAATCATAAGTGTGTTTTTCCTTCCACGTTGTCGTATGTAAACAAAAACACATGTGTTTTAGTAAACAAAAAGAAAACGTGAAGGAGAGAATATACTGTAGATAATACCAATAGAAAACATATAATGCCAGCTGACTTTTTTCATCCTATACAATTAGGAAATAAGATTAATTTATTCTAATCTATTTTGGCGCTATTGGAAAGAAAGCTTGAAGCTGATCGAGTTACTCTCGTGTCCGCTTCCTGGAAAAAGCAGTACTGGTGTCATTTAAGGAGATACGATCCTGAACCCAGTAGGTTTTGAACCCGCAACCTCCTAGGAGTTATGTCATGAAAACCTGTCAGTGCTGGAGCCTTTTTTTGGGCTGCATTCTTTATATTTAGGCGTTGTTTAAATACTTGCAGGTGTGCTTCAAATATTTGTGTATTGGTCAGCTAAGTTGACTATTTCTTCTAAAGTTCATTGACACATTTCCTTTAAGAAAAGTTGTAATTCCTGACTGCAAGCATGCAAAAACTAGTCTTTAAAATTAAATCAAACAGTCCTTGATTAGTCTTTTGACAGTTCTACCCATCAATTCAAATGACTAGATTGCCGTTCAGAATACTGAGAACGTTTTACTTGTATCAGGTCTGCATATCCTGAACCTTTTTTCAAATCCCTCTTCAGTCAATTCATAACGCTTTAACAAAGCTTTCTTCGGTACACTATAGATCAAACATTTATCTACAGGCAATAAGGCATATGGATCTAAAGCTTTCCCTTTCAACAACGCTTTCGTCCGGCCATAACATAGCAGTAGCGTATCTCTCAAAAAAACAAAAATAATATCAAACAGGGAATGCCACGTACCAAAAACGCAGCCTCCCCAAAACGAACCCCACAGCACCCAGAAGTGCACACCACCAACACACACACACACACACACACACGCACACGCACACGCACACGCACACGCACACGCACACACACACGACACACACACACAATCATGTACACACACACATATATACTACCAACACACACTAGCATACAAAGCAAACACACGAGGACAAAAACGAACAATTAAAAAGGAACACAGTGGGGCACCGGCTTGGAACGGTCAGTGGCAAAAACACCACTGGGGAGCTTAAACCGGTTTATGGTGCGACCCAACCTCACTCTTACCCCCACCATGTTCCAAAGTCACAGGACAGTGTAAATAAAGTAATCCCTGCTAGGTGAATCTCTAACACACGCAATGGAAACAAAAAGGCATGGTATGTAAAACACAAAAATGCTCGTGTATAAATATATAAAAAAAGCAAACCTTGAGAACCAAAAAACGTATGTACTCAATGCCTTTGCAGAAGGCAGAGCACCAAGAGAAACACCCTTAAGGGCCCGACGAAACAGGCCAGAGGACAGAAATCAAAACAGTTTCGTCCCAGTGGGTTTAAAAACTGCCCATCACAGAGTCCCCCCTCTTCCGTCAGACACAATCAAAAGAGGGAAGCATAGCGTCCAACTGTAAACGGGTTGAACACCAAACATGCGGTTGTTTCAAAACAGTTGGGTCGTAACCTCTTTTAACAAAACGTTTTATAATTTTAGCAAATACAGTTGGAAAATTGCCATGACCCAAAAATCTTACGAAGTTTGTAAACCACATCCCCATAAAAATCGGGTTTTGAAATACCTTCTCGCAGAAGAGTCTTTAGATTACTATTGAATTTCAAAACCAAATCAGAATTACGATAGTAAAAATTTAGCAAAATATTTACGCAATTTGTAATAACGGTAGCCCTGTTGAAGAAGTTTATTTGTAATATATTGATTACGTTCATTGAAATCCTCAACATAACTACACGCTCTGGCAAACCGAATTAACTGAGAAATGTATACCCCATAAGATGTAGCATGAGGTACATCCCCATTCAAACCTTACTTAATAATTGTCCATTTAATCGTTTTTATCAAAGGAAACCAATTGAGGCCCTTTTGGTTTTATAACCGCGTCAACAGCTGGACTGCCTTTTTATATCTGTAAAAAAATTATCTTTTCCTTTAATACTGACGTTTTTTTTCCGATTCTTACCAGGCGTGTCTCTCTGCTTCAAATTTTCTTTCATCTTTGTTAACTGTTTCTCAACTTTCTTTTTTCATACAATACCCCTTTGTTTATCACTTTTAACTGCCTAGTAACCGCACTGTACGGGATGTATGCGCCCTTAATGAGTGTCAAAGAAAATAAATAGATACAATTTCTGAACGTTATGCAATTAATATACAAACATTTTATCAGCGCTAGTTTGCGTTTATTCGTCATATTCTGTACAATAATGCGGCTACATTTGATAATAGATACGAATTATTACGAAATTCTGTTATAAATTACTTGGGTTATGTCTTTCTTATAAGCATTCCTTTCAGTCAGTCTTTTGATATAAAAAAGTAGGTTAAAATCTATAAAAACCTACATGTAAGAAATGAGGACATACTTACGGTCAAACGCACATACTTTCTCGGATTCAAATTTAATCGCCCAATTAGAATAGGGGGTCAAAGGGTGACCAACTGAATACCGGCTCTTTATTTATTTTGTACAGTCAAATTTAAGTTTACACAGAAAAGTAAAGATGAGGAAACATTGTTGCAAAATCACCACTAGAATTCTGCACCTAATCGAATGTGTTTAAACAGAATTACAATTCAACGAACTGTTTCTTTGGATGGACAACAAACAAATTGTTTAGTGTTTCGTTTGAACGATTTTCTAAATCATCAAAGGTAAAGAAACTATTTAACATTACGGGTTTAATAAATATTAATACTTTATTAAGGCCAGGTATTTATCTTTAAATAGAGATGTTAATTTTTTCTCGAAAAAATTACAATTTTGAATAATGTATTTGCAGTCATTTTCCTGGCTTACAATGCATGTCGTCATTTGGTTAGGAACTCTTTTTGTACCTTTTAAGAAAGTCAAAGAGTGGAAAAATATACTAAAGGGTATGTTAAACGGATTATGAGGTATAAATCATTTGCAATATGCTCTTTTGCTAATTGTTCCTTTTAAGTGATCTATGATGAATCAATTTACGATCTGAGAGAAATATTTAGCTTGTTGGAAAAGTCAAACAACTGCACAGATTCAGATAATTCTATTGAGGTATTCACTATTTAATGGATTATGATTCAATTGTGGCATGTTCTTAAACATTGTTCTATCATAATTATCGTACAAATGTTTAATAATCCTTTGAGGTTTATCAGTTTCAGGTATTTGATATTAAATATGTATATTTGTGCTTGATTAAATGTGATTTTATTATTTTGCAGTTGCTTCGTTTTCCGCCACAATTCAATGCAAGTTTCAGATGTGTACCGATAAAGCCAGCAGAACTGAAGACACATCAGACACAGACACTTCTGATGAAATTCCTTTAATTTTTGTCATGGCTGTTAAGTTTTGACATTGAACTTTTATAGTTGTATTAAATTGAAAACACACAGTGATTAGACATAAGACATAATTCACTTAAACGATACAAAATAGAGGTCTTCAGTATAACTTTGTGCTGGTTTGTAACTTTGTAGAAATGGTTTATTGATATCAGTTTTTTTTTTGGGGTTTTTTTTTTTTTTTTTTTTTTTTTTTTTTGGGGGGGGGGGGGGTTTTTTTTTTTTTTTTTTTTTTTTTTTTTTTTTTTTTTTTTTTTTTTTTTTTTTTTTTTTTTTTTTTTTTTTTTTTTTTTTTTTTTTTTTTTTTTTTTTTTTTTTTTTTTTTTTTTTTTTTTTTTTAAAAAAAAAAAAAAAAAAAAAAATTTTTTTTTTTTTTTTTTTTTTTTTTTTAAAAAAAAAAAAAAAAAAAAATATTTTTTTTTTTTGGGGGGGTTTTTTTTTTTTTTTTTTAATAAGGTGTTGTGTGGGGTTTTTTTTTTTTTTTAAAAAATCGCATTTAAAGGTTCTACTTGCTACTAATTATGGGAAAATGAATATATTGCAATAAAATCTTACATGGTTGTAGATATATTTTGTAGTTGTATATACACAAGATGTGTGACATGGTTTACCTCATAAACTTATCATATTTAATTAATTTTGTGTAATGGTACTTTTTAACATTAACAATTTCTTTATTTTAACATGGAAAAAGGTACCATATGACATATGGCAACTTTTACTTCAAACATTTTTCATTTTATAATGAAAGAATGTGCCATATGCCATTTGGTACCGCTTTGCCCTAAATGCATTTACATAGTAGAAATTGCCAAATGTACCATGTGACAATGTTGTACCTTTTTACTCTAAATTAATTTTTATATATGATAATACAAAGGCTGCATATGGTACCATAGTACAATTTGTCCATAACAAATTAACAGGCTACTCAGCGTATAAATATGAAGAAGATATTCCGTGAAATTAGAAGTTTACAAATAGCTGAATGAAGGTTTAATGTCAAAATTAATTTCTGAATTCATTAATTAAAAGCATTTGAAAATGGTTTATTTAATACATAGATAATCGGTATGTGCATTTTAATAAAGAATAAAAAACACATATGTGATAATGTTTTAACGTAGCTTAAGGTGCGTAACTAAGTGTTTGCAAAAACAAGCTTTCTTAGTGAAAGAAATATTACTGTAAGGAAAATTACAATACATTTTCTTTGATTATAGAAAACGGGTAAAATGACATCTGAGTATAATAATTCATAACACAGCAGATTTTTAAATCTCATAATTTTAAATTACCCCTCTTTCATATGCATTACATGTAAGAGCGTTTTTAACAATCAATAAAACTTAAAACAAACTGCTTTTTTTCTTGAATTGCATGACTTAACATTTTTAAAATCTTTTTAAACAAATGAACAAAAGGCTCTGGGTCTATAGTATTACAATGATTAAATTGATTATAGTACATTAAAATAAAACATCCTACGGGTAATATATCCGCACCTCAACACAGTACTTCTAAGAAAATTCACATTTCTGACACTGGTGGGAAAATAAAAGCTCTTACGGGTAATATGCCAGCATCTCAAAACAGTACTTCACAGAACCCTCACAGTTCTGAAAAGTACCCTGCAAATAAAGTTACGCCCCAACCGGAAAACGTAGAGTCGGAAAACAGTAAATCCACCATAGAAACGGGGCAAGCACCTTCATATCCCGATGTTGTTAAAATGATTCCAAAAAAAGACCACAAAATGTTATAAATACTGAGACCGAGCAAAAATCACAGCTTCAGTTTAATAGGTCAACTATGTGATGGGAAAGAACGCAAAAACAGACAGAAAATCAAAACATTTTTTCTGAAAGTAACATACAACATTGTCTTCTAAACAAAATTGAAACTGTGATCACACAGCAAAAAAAAATCAAACGGGTTCTGTGATACGTCAAAAACATTCAAAGGTTACTACAGGGGACATGTTTAGACCTATTACATCGGAGGCATTTCATCCGACTCAACTTATGCCAGATTATATTCATATCTCGAGGAACACGTTAGATTTATCGCTCTTTGAAAGCAAGTCAGGAGATCTCGCGGCAAAGATTACAGTTCCAATGCATCAGGGATATCTACTTGAGGACCCCTATTTCTGGCCAAGATTCATGCGTTGTAGGAAATGGCTTTCCCGCAAATCTTGGGATAAATACACACGAGAGTCGGCACAAAATCAAAAATACCCGCATACTGATTACGAACAATATGAAAATAGTAATCATGTCATGACATGAACGCAGAACTTTCGACCAGTAAAAGTATAATCTATAACAAATTGTCACATCGGGACAGGCTTCTGTCAAATTTTGTGTCAGAAAACAATATGTACTCACTTGGTCAATTACCAATTTGCCAAGGCCCAAACTGTACGTATATATCACTACGGAAAAAAACACTAGATCATATTATCATGTATAACTATTATACAGACATTGTCGATTTTGCAAAAATTATGTATGAAGATATTTTCCATGTTTCAGATCATCTACCCATTGTCGTATCTCTCAAGATCCCAGCTAAGCAAACAAAAATAAATGCTTTGAATAATAGGTACGCTTGGCACAATGTCTCTCCTTCTAAAATAAAAGCGTATCAGCGAAAAATATCAGAAAACTTAAAAAGGGTTCGAACTCAAGACTTAAACTCCTTGTACGATGACATCGTAAACTGCATACGCTCCGCAGCAAATTTTGCGCTACCAAAAACTGTTTTTAACCGTCATTCTAAGCCTTACTGGTCACCGGAAGTTAAAGCTTGTCATGATGCTCAAAGGCACGCACGACAGATATGGATAGCCGATGGGCGACCTCGGGGCACGCATTACATATCATACGCTAACTACAAGTCGGGAAAACGGAAACTCGTTACTATACAAAAGTGATCAATTGAATCAGTTGATAATAATTTATTTACAGCAATTAAATACTGCTGCTAAATGCGACAATCGTTTATTTTGATGTCTAGTTAATGTGAGGAAAGGTCAAAAAACAAAATTAAATTGCGCACAACTTGAAACAGACAACGGTCTTTCACGAGATCCCAAAGAAATAACGGATACGTTTGCAATTTTTTTTAGAAGCGTGTATTCACCATTACATGAAAATCAATTTGATAATGAATATAAAACTTTAATTGAAACAAATGTTCAAAAACTAAGGCTCTCAAATAGTTTTTTACCAAGTGTACCAGAGTTAGATGCAAACTTAACTCCAGAATATATTGAACAATGTATCAAGCTATTAAGCAATATGAAAGGCCCTTCTTTCGATACAATAGTAAATGAACATCTGAAATACGGAGGTCATTATCTTATAATAATTTTTACGGATCTTTTAAATAGAATAATCACAGAGGGACAGTTACCCGCAATGTCAAAGAAGGGAACAATCACACCTATATGTAAGAATAACGGTAAATCACGGTCAGATCCGAAAAATGACAGACCCATCACACTTTTAACCGTTATATATAAACTATTTGAGAAAATCTTGCATGATAAACTTAATTCATGGGTTAAAAGCGCGAACATATTTTTTCCGAACAAACAACAAAACGGTTACCAGAAACATTTAGGCGCTGTGACAGCTTATTTTAACTTGCAGGAATCCATCCACTACAGTATAGAACTCAACAGCAACGCATATGTTGCAATATTAGACACCAGACAGGCATTTTATAGGGTCTGGTTAAGCGCAGTATTTCACAAACTCAGTCGATTAGGTATACGACGGAAAATGGGGTCCCTCTTAGTTAACATTCACTCTAACATGTACAGCTGTGTTCTAGCAAATGGTATCCAGTCTGACTTTTTCCCTGTTTTACAAGGAACCTGACAAGGTGGAGTTATCTCCACCTGGATCTATAATCTGTTTATTGATGAACTTTTAGATACATTAGAAAACAGCCGTCTTGGTTCTTACGTACTTAACATTACAACAAGTAATACTACACTCACAGACGACATAGCTTTATCCGCAACAAGTCCTCTGAACTTACAGCGCATGCTGGATTTGACACAACAGTACACTTGATACATATACAAAATGAATTCAAGTAAAAATTTTGTCATTGTATTCGGAAAATGTTCACGTTCACAGAAATGTGAAAAATTTCATTTAGGTGAAATACAGTTAATTGTACTCAAAGCGTGAAACATGTCGGTATTTACTTTAACAGGCAACTTAACGACCATGATAAGGTTAATGAAGCCTGTCGGAAGGCAAAATCTTCGTTATTTTCATTTTTGCCTGTTATATTGAACCAAACTTACGTAAACCCCGTCAGTTCTGCATCGTTAATCCAGACAATTTGTATCCCACGACTATTGTAGGGTTCAGAGCTTTTGAACAATTTAACAAATAAAGATTACGATATACTTGAAAGATTTCTGAGATTAGTTGCCAAAAAAGTTCAACATTTTCCAATCCGTACTCGAACGGACATATGTCTTGGCATGTTAGGCTGAAAAGCAATTCGTTCCGAAATAGAAAAACGGAAATTATGCTTCCTAGGAAATTTATGTAATATGCCTAACTCCCTTCTAGTAAAGCATATTTTTAATGCGCGAGTATCGGTATATGTGTGCCGAAAAGACAAAAAACAAAACGGTTTTGTTCCAGATATTGTAAATATATTACGAAAGTATAACTTGTCACGCTATCTTATAAATGACATGCAAACTGGGACGTTTCGGGAATTGAAAAGATTATTAAAAGCAGTTTTACAAAATTTTGAAACTGAAACATGGCGTGAGCGCCTATGTAATGACGAAGACTTTGAACGTTTTAGGTTTTTACACACCAATATAGAACCTTCCATATTATGGGAGTGTTGTACCGATTCTCAATCTTTAGTGAATGCTCATTCTGTAAGTACTCTATGGGTAAACCGAACTCCAACATGCAGTCGACAGATTATGTGCCATTTTTGTGGTGCACTCTTTTCAGACAGTCTCAAGCATTTACCTTTTACATGCTGTTACACTAAAGAAGACAGGCAATCTTTCCTTAGTAGCATAGAAAATAACTTTGGGCATGACACTCTGTCTGAAATCACAGCAGAATCAAACGAAACCAAATTACAGAAAATGATTGGGAGACGAATCCTATCTCTAGAGAGCAAAAGAATACATAAACATTTCTTACGCATATCTATTATACTTGTAGCGAAATGCCAACGCTTAACAGATTATCTTAATTAAGCCGATAAGTATACATATATATAGGACTGGACAAGTGAGCGACATATTCTGTTCTGTTCTGTTCATATATTGATGCTGATAAATTAATCATTAATCATATCAAACAAATATTTGGTTTATTCTAGCGAAAGTTTACCCTGAACAAATAACCTATCGATGGGTCTTTATGAGCATTGCATGAGCATTGTATATTTTAATTATATATTAAGAAATGTATTGCTTTTTTCTATTGTTATCACTGACAAATTATTAAATATACTATTGTGATTCATTTTACCACAATGGTTTATTTCGGACAGGATCTATGACAAAGCATGAAAAACATTTCCAAAAAAATAAACATAAACACTTCGCCGTTTTATTAGAAATTAATCTTACTTTGAGTTTTCCAAGAATCATAGTTTAAAGGTGGGTTAAATGTGCCAACTATTAAACGCCATTAATACCATTTAAATAACGCAAAGCAGAAACAACATCATGTACAATTAAAACATCGTATCAAAGAATATCCTGTAATTGGATGATTTGAATTTTGGGCTTTAATAAAAAAAATGTAAAACCAGCAATATTTGACCTTTTCTACACTCTTAAAGATTCCTTTCGTGTGCAATCAAAACTATCGTTACTTAATATTATTCAAGTACGAATATGGGTTATATCATACCAGTGTGTCAATAAAAAATTGCAGCTTCATTTCGTAGGTGTCTTACCAATATGCATGATATTTGTGTTTGTTCACGATCTATTAGTGCTACATCTTACAAGATATTTAGCAACGCCGCGTAAATATAAGTTATAGTTGAACATATTAAGATCGTCCTTTCTGAACCATAAAGAAAACATGACACAATGTATAGGGCAACAACCTGCCAGTTCAATTGTTCAAGCATTGTCCCAATCAGAGGAAACACTAGGCCACTATTTATTTACTAACCCTTGATGCAATGGTGATGCATGACCACTGATTATGATAAATTCACAATCCTTTTTCGTGTTGTCATGTGTTTGTTAAAGAAAGCATGTTCCATTTTGATAAATTTAAATTCAAAATTTGTGTTTGTACTTATAAATGAATTCTAAGTCTGTATTACTGTGATACTCGTTTACCACTTTATTTATCATATTATTTTATAAACATTTGTATTATGTAATTTCTTTCACATGCCGAAACAGAAACGATAAAAAATAGTGCCTTTCCTGTGTTCCGAGTGATGTCATCAGACGCTATGCCAGGTCCATGAAATGACGTAATGTCATTTATTAACAAGTAATCCACATTCCATATCTCTTGCTTGATAAAGAAAAACAAGGTCACAGGTCAAGATCAAAACCAGTCATGCTCAAAACGGACATCTGCATGGCTTCAAACCCGTACATATGTTTCACATCTCAGTGCTGTTGCTTCAAAGAAAGGAATGTATATCAGAAGGTCAAGTTCAGGCAATGGCTTAGTTAAAATCAATATTGAAAACAAACTGTATAATGGCTCAAATTTTATTGATGATACTTCAAAAACAGAAAGTAGGTCAGTAGGCCAAGGTCAGAGTCAGCCACGCAACTATGCATGCAAACCTTTAGATAGTTCATTTTTGTAGCTTGATAAACAAGAAAGAAGAGTTATGATGCAGGGTAACTAGGCTATGCTACGACCAAAATTTAAACTATAGCACTGTTGGTTTGAAACAAAAAAACAAAAATAATATCAAACAGGGAATGCCACGTACCAAAAACGCAGCCTCCCCAAAACGAACCCCACAGCACCCAGAAGTGCACACCACCAACACACACACGCACACGCACACGCACACGCACACGCACACGCACACACACACGACACACACACACAAGACGATTTTTAAATAATACTATTGAACTGTTGGTTTGACACAGAAGACTTTTAAATAATTTCTTACAAAAGCCTATGTAAAAACTAGTGACCCAGGGGAGAGTTAGTTTGTACCCGGGGATATGATTTAAACAATATTGGTAGATATCCACATCACAGTGCCTTATTACAAATGCCTAAGCAATGGGTTGCCTTGTGCTTTGAGACAATAATAATTGTTAAGTTTTCTCAGTATAAGTCTTTGCAAAATCCGTAGTTCTTCCAGGCTTGTTAGTTTTGACCCGGGATCATGATTTGAATAACTTTCGTGTCTTAAAATGTGACGCATTGATTATAATGATAAAATCTAACAGCCTTACGCATTTGTTCAAATACACAACAAGCAACGCGAACTTCATACCGAATAACGTATTATAAAACTAATAACCCCGTACATTATTATCAAAAGAAATCTAAAATAACAATGTACTACTTCCTACAAAAATAGGAACAAATTTAGAATAAGAAAGTGCAATATTTTTTTCATTGTACATGTAGTTCCTCTGGTTCGAACTTATAGAATAAGCCCGTGCAGAAGAGATGGCATTTGATCTACTCGGCCAGATTTCACTCGCATACATATTATTTAGTTGAAATATGTTTTGTAGATACCCGAAACAGACATATTGTACGAGTTAAGCTGGGATATAAAAATACAAATAACACAATGATACTGCCATTCTTTTATTGTGACACCTTTCATAAGCAAATTTAAACTGTATATCCTGTTAAGCTGAGGAACTAATTTAGTGACACAGTGTTTATGAAGTCTAATGATTAAATTGAAATACCAAATATAAAACCACGCCTCTTGACAACTATCCTACTATAAAGTAATATGAATCTTAAATCCTCACAGAATTCAGGAATTCAAGGAGACTATATATATTCCGTTTTTAATAACGTAGCTATCAGTAGAGAGTGATTTTACACTAGCTTGAACAACTTCCATTGGATAAGTTTTAGAATTATTTTAAAGTAGCTATCAGCTTTCGATAAAATATCATTAACTAAACAAATGACATTGCTTAAGATTTCGGAGAGAAGTATTCAACGATGGATAGGCGGTCTTATAGTCGGTCCTAACGATTAGTTGTACGAACTATTTATTTTGTGTATAAACATCACAGATTTAGACTGTCCAAAATGCAAAAAAATAATAAGTTTAATCTTTGTTGTATCTTAACTGTCTAAAGCCTAATTATAGACAAAATTAATTTGACTGACTGCTCACCGCCAGGTCGACATAATTTTGCGCTAAATATTAAGGTGTGAGCGACAAAATAATGCAGATAGTTGTCTTTTGATTCGTTATGAATTGCTTAATAAATAAAACGTCTATGATGATATTATTCCTTTACTTTTAGTCACTTCCTTGTCTTATATGTGTAATTAACTAATATTCGAACACTGTATGCTCTACAAGAATGTGAAAAACGTGATTTACAACATTTTAAAAAATAGTTTGTTAATGTTCTAAAAATTAATCACGGAGAGTTCCATGTAACATATTTCCTATTTAAGATAGTATTGATACTACAACTACTGTTGTACAATATATATATACGTCAGAAATAGTTGTCTCCCTTCGATTTAAATATATATAAAATCGTTTTTTTGCAAATCTTCTGAAACAATCATTGTATATACTCTCAATTATATATTATTTTATTATTATCATAACGAATATTTGTTTCTTGACAAAACTATTACAATTACAGATCAAAGTTATATGACAAAAGAAATTAAACTAATTTAGCTGCACAACATTGATAATTTCAAATATATTTCAATCGAAGGTAAACAACTCTTTCTGGCGTATATCTTGTAAAACAGTAATTGTAGTATCCCTTGGAATGTAACATATGATCGAGCTAACTTATTATCGATATTAAATTTTGACAATATGATACTACTATTAAACGTTTTATTTATCCCCCCGCCCAAGGCGAAGGGGATATTAGAAATGGTCTTCGTCCGACCGTCCGTCCGTCCCAATTTTGTACGGAGCATAACTCCAAAATTATTTGAGCGATTTTCTTCAAACTTCATACACTGGCAGAGCACATTGGGAGGAAGTGCAGTGTGTAAGAACAATAACTCTACCTTGCCTACTTTTAGAGTTATTCCCCTTGATCAGATTTACTTGAAAAACATTGTCCGGAGCATAACTCCAAAAGTACTTGAGGGATTTTCTTCAAACTTAATACACTGACATAGCACATTGGTAGAAAGTGCAGTGTGCAAGAACAATAACTCTACCATGCCTACTTTTAGAGTTATTCCCCTTTATCAGATTTACTTGTCCGAAGCATAACTCCAAAAGTACTTGAGGGATTTTCTTCAAACTTAATACACTGACAGAGCACATTGGTAGGAAGTGCAGTGTGCAAGAACAATAACTCTACCTTGCCTACTTTTAGAGTTATTCCCCTTTATCAGATTTACTTTAAAAGTTTTGTCCAGAGCATAACTCCAAAAGTACTTGAGGGATTTACTTCTAACTTAATACACTGACATAGCACATTGGTAGGAAGTGCAGTGTGCAAGAACAATAACTTAACCTTGCTTACTTTTAGAGTTATACCCCTTTATCAGATTTACTTGTCCGAAGCATAACTCCAAAAGTACTTGAGGGATTTTCTTCAAACTTAATACACTGACATAGCACATTGGTAGAAAATGCAATGTACAAGAACAATAACTCTACCTTGCCTACTTTTAGAGTTATTCCCCTTTATCAGATTTACTTTAAAAGTTTTGTCCAGAGCATAACTCCTAAAGTACTCGAGGGATTTACTTCAAACTTAATACACTGACATAGCACATTGGTAGGAAGTGCAGTGTGCAAGAACAATAACTCTCCCTTGCCTACTTTTAGAATTATTCCCCTTTATCAGATTTACTTGTCCGAAGCATAACTCCAAAAGTACTTGAGGGATTTTCTTCAAACTTAATACACTGACATAGCACATTGGTAGGAAGTGCAGTGTGCAAGAACAATAACTCTACCTTGCCTACTTTTAGAGTTATTCCCCTTTATCAGATTTACTTTAAAAGTTTTGTCCAGAGCATAACTCCTAAAGTACTCGAGGGATTTACTTCAAACTTAATACACTGACATAGCACATTGGTAGGAAGTGCAGTGTGCAAGAACAATAACTCTCCCTTGCCTACTTTTAGAATTATTCCCCTTTATCAGATTTACTTGTCCAAGCATAACTCCAAAAGTACTTGAGGGTTTTCTTCAAACTTAATACACTGACATAGAACATTGGTAGGAAGTGCAGTGTGCAAGAACAATAACTCTACCTTGCCTACTTTTAGAGTTATTCCCCTTTATCAGATTTACTTTAAAAGTTTTGTCCAGAGCATAACTCCAAAAAGTACTTGAGGGATTTACTTCTAACTTAATACACTGACATAGCACATTGGTAGGAAGTGCAGTGTGCAAGAACAATAACTTAACCTTGCTACTTTTAGAGTTATACCCCTTTATCAGATTTACTTGTCCAAGCATAACTCCAAAAAGTACTTGAGGGATTTTCTTCAAACTTAATACACTGACATAGCACATTGGTAGGAAGTGCAGTGTGCAAGAACAATAACTCTACCTTGCCTACTTTTAGAGTTATTCCCCTTTATCAGATTTACTTTAAAAGTTTTGTCCAGAGCATAACTCCAAAAGTACTTGAGGGATTTACTTCAAACTTGATACACTGACATAGCACATTGGTAAGAAGTGCAGTGTGCAAGAACAATAACTTTGCCTACTTTTAGAGTTATTCCCCTTTATAGATTTACTTTAAAAGTTTTGTCCAGAGCATAACTCCAAAAGTACTTGAGGGATTTTCTTCAAACTTGATACACTGACATAGCACATTAGTAGAAAGTGCAGTGTGCAAGAACAATAACTCTACCTTGCCTACTTTTAGAGTTATTCCCCTTTATCAGATTTACTTGTCCGAAGCATAACTCCAAAAGTACTTGAGGGATTTTCTTCAAACTTAATACACTGACATAGCACATTGGTAGGAAGTGCAGTGTGCAAGAACAATAACTCTACCTTGCCTACTTTTAGAGTTATTCCCCTTTATCAGATTTACTTTAAAAGTTTTGTCCAGAGCATAACTCCAAAAGTACTTTAGGGATTTACTTCAAACTTAATAAACTGACATAGCCCATTGGTAGGAAGTGCAGTGTGCAAGAACAATAACTCTACCTTGCCTACTTTTAGAGTTATTCCCCTTTATCAGATTTACTTGAAAAAAAAATTCCGGAGCATAACTCCAAAAGTACTTGAGGGATTTTCTTCAAACTTCATACACTGACATAGCACATTGGTAGGAAGTGTAGTGTGTAAGAACAATAACTCTACCTTGCCTACTTTTAGAGTTATTCCCCTTTATCAGATTTACTTTAAAAATTTTGTCCAGAGCATAACTCCAAAAGTACTTGAGGGATTTACTTCAAACTTAATAAACTGACATAGCCCATTGGTAGGAAGTGCAGTGTACAAGAACAATAACTCTACCTTGCCTACTTTTAGAGTTATTCCCCTTTATCAGATTTACTTTAAAAAAAATTTCCGGAGCATAACTCCAAAAGTACTTGAGGGATTTTCTTCAAACTTAATACACTGACATACATGTAGCACATCGGTAGGAAGTGCAGTGTGCAAGAACAATAACTATACCTTGCTTACTTTTAGTCAAATAGAAAACTATCATACCTATACTGATAATGAACATTAATATAATTTTGCAAACCTTCTCTTCATTGCCTTATTCTTTTTCCACTTACTTGAAAACTGTACTCAGCATGACCATAACTATACGGCTTTTTAAGGATTTCCTCTCACCAAGTAAAATGTACGAAAGTACAATCTTCAGGTAACTTCTTCCCGGGCGGGGGGATTAACCATGTGTAACATGGCTCTTGTTATTGTTATTTTCGTGTATGTGTGTTTGTTTCTTAAGACCACTTTAGACTTAAAATAGTATTTTGATTGAAATATCTCTTAGTTCATTTGTAAATGATTTATATAGGCAATTGTTTTTAGAATTATGACTGAGTACAAAAACAAATTAAAAAAACTTATTTTAAATACATGTAATATAATTTTACCTAAATACATTGTTGAAACTTATAAAGGTTCGATAATTGTAAAGATGCACTTTCAAATCGACACACTTGCTGTTTTATAACTATAATGTGTCTAAAACCCCAAATGAGTATACAAATGTTGCGTTACATACACCATAACGTGTTTTAGTATAAAAGAACAACTGATTGAAAAGGAAACTGTTTAAAGCTGCTCGTACACAATTTCCGGTGAAAAAATTAATGTCTCCAAAATAATATAATAAAACAAATGTAAAAGTACACAGAAAATTTGTTGAAAATATTGGTGAGCTTGGCTTGGCGGCACCGCTACTTTATATGTTTACATTGTAATTTCAAAAGCGTTTGTAACGCTTTATAGTTAAGTAGCGTAGGTTTCAAAAATACAGAAATAGTTTACAGTAATTTATACTGGAACCTTTTTATTTGATGATTCGTTCTTTACTTTTACCTTATTTCTTTATATATTACTCTTGGGAGATAGTAACATATTTACAAAAAGCATATCATAAACAAATAGGAAGTTAGATAAAAACACAATAAATTGATGCCTTGTAAACATAAACATGCATACATACGTACATGTGCTTATATATACACTCAACAACTTTTCTAAGTATACACCTAAAGTTTGTGTCATATTAAAATCATTTTGAAAGATACGGTCATGAAAATTTGTCAACAAATTATTGGATTCATTCTCTCAATACTCGTTATAAAGTTAATGAGCATATATGATGATTACATTGTCTCAGAGAGTTTACATCACCGCACCCCTAAATGTGAAATTCACAAAACTGTAAATTTTTGTAATTCTAAATTTCTGCTAAATTTTCTAGAACAGCAAAGTTTTTGTTAAAAAACGGTTTCTGGTACCAATTTCATATATCCCGCTTTGATAAAAATATTATCTCAAGGCTCAATTTATTAACGGAGTTGATCTGTCTAAACCTTATAAGAATTACCTTTCCCATGCATTTATCAAACAAACCTCGTCAATTGTATCAATTGGTTCGATACAGTGCTTTTTTTTCTCCAACGTGACGTTTTCACACCACAAACTGACCATTAGCGATTCATGAAAAGTACCAAATACCAATTCTTGAAGACGAGTGCGTCCAAGCCACAAATGAGTTGAAAAAAACATTAGGGTGCTCATTTTCCGTCAAATCTTCATCCGATTGAAATGAAATGGGACATAATAATCGGGCAAAAGTCTCAAATTTCTTTTGTACACTTTTCTTTGTGTGTGTACATGATTGTGTGTGTGTGTGTGTTGTGTGCGTGCGTGCGTGCGTGCGTGCGTGCGTGCGTGCGTGCGTGTGTGTGTGTGTGTGTGCACTTCTGG
The DNA here is from genome assembly GCA_022818135.1 of Saxidomus purpurata. Lineage (NCBI taxonomy): Eukaryota > Metazoa > Mollusca > Bivalvia > Venerida > Veneridae > Saxidomus > Saxidomus purpurata. Next base: position 50,726,341 of record JAFMSR010000009.1, on the reverse strand, counting down.
GTGCTGTGGGGCTCGTTTTGGGGAGGCTGCGTTTTTGATACTAGGCATTCCCTATTTGATATTTTGTTTTTTTACATCTGCCAAAGAACATCCTCGTAAAGAATTTGAATAATCAAACATTACAATATGTCTGTTAATTTTATTTTAGTGAATCATAAATGGTCGTATGTGTTACACGCAGATTGATGACAGTCTGCTTATTTTAACGTTTTGTGACTTTTGAATATTGGGGTTACTGTGTTTACAGCGCTGTGGACCAATGAGTTTGGTACCTATCTTTATTACTCTGATAGAATACTAAATATCAATCTTTGATCTTATGACTTTGAAATATTCATCAAAATATCTTGAAAATTGAAGAAACTACAAAATGTCTTTTAGGTGTATACTTAGAAAAGTGGTTGAGTGTACTAGTATATTTAATTGCTTTCATACGTACATTCCTTTAACATTCATACATATGCCTTTCTTCACACTAACTGATCTGTTCATCCGTTCGACTGTCATAAGCTCATTTTATTCTGCTAATCTAGTTGCATTTTAATAGACTTCATATGCCTCTTAACAGATGTAAATGTCAATTTATTGAAACGTCTTACTTAGCGTTGGCATTTAGCACCGTGCAATACGTATATGGAACCTTCCAAACTCATTTTGTCTAGCAATGTCATTATTTCCCTACCTATTACATTACTTTTGTTTCTAAGAACATTCTATTTACGGCAGCGTGCATAAGACAATCGACATAATAGGCTTAATCGTATCTGTAATAGTGATTTACAAAGCAGACATGCTGCACTAACGAAAGTCGGTTTGGAAATCCAGACATGTGCAATGAAATGAGATGAAGAAAGCTCTGTGCGGTTTGACAGCTGTAACCAAACTATTGCGGGCATAATCATTTTATGTAGAAATGCTTAAACTGTTCAAAGTCTTTATAATTGTTCATTTTGTTATTTCAGAGATCATGCTCTTTAGATACAACCCGATTTCCAACGATAAGAGTATTTAAAGAGTTTTACGTCATTTGTAATAAAATCACCCATCAATATTTCTAAATTGACAGCAAATTGCGAATATCGGTCACATACCCTATCATATGAAGTGGGATATGAAAGATACCTTCTGGTAAGTATTTGGCCTGACGCGATGACTGAGGTTTTTTTTTTATAAAAATGCAAGTTGGCGGATTTCAACCTGACTTAGTGAGCGGCGGATGCTTACCATCGAATTGTAGACATCGGACCCAGTTAACCTTGTAAACCCTTGAACTGACTCTATAATATTGTGATGAGTTCTTTTTATAAAGGCCACATCCTGAACTTGGAGATTATTCTACAGTTTATAACCACAGAGAGTGGTTCGTAAGACAATATTCTTGTATATACTGACTGTCAAAACAGTCTATAGTCTAGAAAAAAAAAATCAAACAGGGAATGCCACGTACCAAAAACGCAGCCTCCCCAAAACGAGCCCCACAGCACCCAGAAGTGCACACCACCAACACACACACACACACACACACACACACACACACACACACAAACACACACACACAATCATGTACACACACACATATACACTACCAACACACACTAGCATACAAAGCAAACACACGAGGACAAAACGAACAATTAAAGGAACACAGTGGGGCACCGCCTTGGAACGGTCAGTGGCAAAAACACCACTGGGGAGCTTAAACCTCCTACATTATCTAGATCATCGAGACCTTATTATGACACTTGTCTGACAACTTTCTTTGAATGGCCCTAAAGTTTGACAGAGCACGCTTTTACTAGTATGACGCTTTAACAGGGTCTCCCATACATACTACTTGGTCGTTCTCTGGTAGCAGATACACCCCGAATACGTAAACTGGCTTACCTGAGCCCGTATTCAATTCAATTCAAAGGCAAAAAGTGAAAAAGGAAACAGGACTTTTATTTTTGAGAACAAACAAAGTGCGAAATTATGCATAATAGATTATCAATAAGGAAGATAAGACTTGGGAAAAGAAATAACACGATTTAAAAGACAACATTATGGTTTCTTTATTTTTGGTGAGTTATATTACAATATCATAAATTCAAAAGATGCTTTTTTCTGTAATGCTGTTCAATTTTATTTCGTATTTATTTCGCGATTTTCTTGCTCAATTTCTACTCTCATTCTAAGTGTCACATATTTTTTTTAATGTTTAAAAACAGTTTATATTAAGATTGCCCTAGTCCTATCGAACTTTCGTACAGTGATTTGATTGTCTTAGATTTCCTTAAGTTCACATATATATTTTGTATACCAAACTTATTTTTTATTGATCCAGCATGTACAACGGTGCAAAAAGAAACGTTTATATCATTACACAAAATAAACTTTTGTTCCCATTGCTTTCAACCTTATATATTACAAATGAACTGCAACAAACCTCAAACATTATTATGGGTGACATTATGTGACTGAAGTTTCTATTTAGTTGGAATATGCACATTTTTAATAGTACATGTACAATCCGTGCAGAACATTGTTTTCTCTTTACAAGATACCGGTAGGTACTGTTAAGGGTACAACATATCTCTTAGCACTTCGAATACTGCTATTACAGAAACACAAACATTTTGTAGTTTTATTTTAAGATATCAATACAAAGACGCAACAGTTACTTTAAATAGAACGGAATGCAGATTTTACATATTGCATTTAAATTTCACTATAAACGTTCATACCATTAGTTAGGCGTTTATAATGTACTAGTGAGTTATAATGTTGTGTGATTTTTGTTCTTTAGCTAAACGACAATCGCAGAAACGTCAGGGAAATAACGGTAAAGATCAAAACCTATTATATTAACTTATTCATTACAAACATCTCAAATGCTACTGGATCGTTGATAGCATCAGTTATATGTATATAAAAATATCATTCAAAATAAGAAACGAAGTGTGAAAACGCTTGAAATCTATAAACTGAATTATATTTAAATAAAGCTGTTGAAGAATTGTGGATTTTAAGCTGATATGTTTAGATGGAATATATTTGATTTTAGATACGCACGAGATAAGACTAACATATCTTTCACAAGGATGGTACAGGACATCTTTGCGCATATTTAGTTTGGTAGTTGCTTTAAATTGACGATTTATAAATCATTTAGTAGGATTTTCATCTCGAAACTAATAATGGTCCATTTTCATTATCTTGTGTTTTATGAGATCTGTCTACATGTATGTATATACTTTGATGATAGATTAATGACCACCTTCAGTGTATCACAGATTGCCGTTTATAACCAAAGTTTAGTCTGTGTTTGACAAGCACAATGATAATAAAACATATTTTTTTTTATAAAAACGTGTTACACATCTGAAATGTGTTGATGAAGACCTTTCATATTTATGTATAATCAGATATAAATTATCTTCATCTGCAACAAGATATTGAGAACAGGTTTGTTTTGAGAAATGAATAAAGTGTATTAATCAAAGATATTAATACTACGTAAAACTATAAGATTCGTGATCTTTTGAACACGCGAGAACATGTTCGCTTACACTAAATTATTTGAAAGTGATATTGAAAACAAAACGCTTCATGTTCATTCTAATACTGGCTGATACTTCAGAACTTAGTTGTTTTCTATTATAAATTCTTTTATTATACCTCACTTTTGTCTACAATGGTAAAATCCCATTACCCGAAAAAGAGATATTTTGACTATCAGAAACATTTTCAACCTTTTTGACACGTGACCAAGCGAAAATTGACTGTCAGGTCATGTGACCGCAGTGATATTTTGAATGTCATATATGGGCAAATAATCGTTCGATATTTTAGCTAAATCATGACGTGATTGCCTCCCTTATACACATACAGCAGTAACGTCACTATTCAATGTGTACACAAAAACACAATGAACAGTCAAGTACAATAAAAATCAGTTTTCGAAGGAATTTAATTAACATTGTTAACAGTGGAATTTTGTTCTTCCTGATATATGTGATATTTTGTTTAACTTGTTAAACTTGTTTAATGAAATGAATTAAAAACATTTAAAAACTTTTTATGTACTTAATTTTGTTCGGTATAATAAAATAAATATCATATGGCAGCATGTGTGACATTGATATTGTCAACCCTCGAAACACTTACGCCTCGGGTGACATTCTGCTCTCGGGTTGACAATATCAATGTCACACATGCTGCCATATGATATTTATATAATGTCAGATATCATCTATACTTTATACTACTAACCAAACTCTGCCCATGAAAACATATTCTTGCTTCTTTTGATGTATTATTCCAATCAGTTGGTATAAGAAGCAATACAATATTAGTTACTAAACGACAATCAATAAATACATTTTAGGTTTTTAAGTTACTTTCAAATTAAAAGTTACATGTTTGCTCGATTGTATCGGCTGCAATGCTACAAACTGGGGCGTATCAACTTTTCAAAAATATCATCTCAGAGTATCACATTTGATATGTGATAAGGTTGAAAGAAATTTCAATCCACCTGAGCTAAAAATAACGGAGAAAATCAAATGCATTTTTTCGTTGGCCATAATTACTTGACTGAGCAATTTGACGGTACATTGTGTTTAACATGGTATGTGTTGGAATGGAACGTAATTTTCAATTCATATCAAAAGCGATTAGTCCATTGTACCACTCGAATGAATTGTAATAAATGACAGAATTAAAAAATAACCAATACATTTACTGTAAGAATTATTTTATGGATAATGAACAAATACCATTCTGCCTAAGAAAAGTATTGTGCTTCAACACAGGTGCATATGGTACTTAAATCTAATAAGGAAATTGAGTTTGTCTACAAAGAAATCAATTTTTTTCAGAACATGATATCGAAACGCATATAGAATAGTTGAGTAAATCGCTCTTTTAAAATCGAGGTTTTATTGGGAATTTCGGAAACCTACAAACGTCAGTGTGCCGGAGGCTCGATGAAACCAGTATATTTCACACATCATGTAATTTTGTGCGTGATTCATTGTCATATGCTAATGATAAGTTATGCTTAGTTAAGTGCAAGTAGTTTGGTAAATAACAAAGGCTACATATAATTTGTGAAGCAGTTATTTTTTCTTGATTTGAAGTGTGATGAGTATCTGAAACTGACTGCTAAAATGATGGTGTACTAAAACGTTAAATGATGCGATAAATAGTTGTTTTATGACTCCGTATAACGACCCAATTTCATTTCCCAATCATCTGTTTTGAAAATCATTTTGCAATTATCTGCAATAACTGTAAACGAATCGTCCCATTTCGAAGCAGGAAATATTAATCTTGCATTGTGTAAAGGTTTTATGTTACAGAACTCGTTAGCCTGGTCTAGTACTTTTTCAAAGAAGTATACTTCTTCCCTGAATTCATTATCTGCTTTTTGTACCCTTTTGTTTAATTCATTGGCAAAGAAATTGTAAAGTTGAATATCTAAGTAATTATATGACATCAGAATAGAGTATTGTGTTTCATTTAAATATCTTACATCATACTTATTAATTTTTCTTTTTCCATACAAAATGTCAGCAAAAGACCAATTGAGAAGTCGTTTCAAAAGGATAAGGGATTCATTAAACCGTTCTAGAATAAGCACTAATGAAAAGTCTGTATTCAATATATCTAAATACTCATTGATCTTATTACTTTTGGATGTTGTTGGTATTCCAAAGTTATGTGATATACCATTCGTAAACCCATATCCTCTATACTTTGTCAAATTGCTGAGAATTTTGTCAACGACATCTCTGTCAGAATCTCCTTTTAGTTTGAGCTCCTCTTGTAGCTCTCTGTTGTAGAAAATTTGACTTATTGCTCTTGTACATGGATGTCTTACTAATCCGATTATAACGGGGTCTGGAACAATATTTGTAAAAAAGTATTTGTTATAGACTGTGTGTGTAGCAAAAATGTCAAAATGTTTTCCCTGACCTAATAGATTACCTTGCATAGCTTTAGTTATCATAAATTCTCGAGGTAAATACATTGTCAAATTATGTTTAAAACCATAATTAAAGAATATGCAAGCCATAGTGCTAGAACCTGTTTTTGGTGTTTTCAGATATGCTATACGCATCTTTTTCCCAGTCTTTTTATATTGAGGTTCTTGTTTGATATTTACGAGATGATTCCATGTGGTGAATTGTTTCTTCATTTCCATAACTGAGTAAGTTGTAATGAAAAAAGCGAGAATAAGGAAAACAAACTTCCAGCGAAAAGCTATGTACCTGAAATGAATTGAAAGTGTTGATAATGTATTTGTTATAACGTACTTCTTTAATAATAAATATAAATATCGTATACCTGTCATAAATACTTCATACTGATTAGCCGATATCGCTCACGTGCCGAGTCCGCAAAAGTATGTGTAGACCTGGAAAATGATGTGTAGACCTGCACGGATTTCAAGACGTCATTTCTGTTACATTTTCGCATGATTTTCACTACTTTTTATGAGGTATACGATATAATAATTTTAGACTAATGTTTCGGTCAATATATAGTTTTGCGGACCTCTGAAAAATGATATTGACCTCGGACTTCGTCCTCGGTCAGTATCACTTTTAACAAGTCCGCAAAACTATATATTGACCTCAACATTAGTCTATAATTGTATAATGTATAACAAATATATACGTTTTGTCAATATGTTAATGTGTACTCTATCCATGAGATTCATATTTAGCAACACTTTACTTCACAATTCTTTCTAAAGTCTATTATAAAAACACATTTTATACATATTTGTTTTTAATTTCAAGATGTTTAAACGTTATATACTATAGAACACTTTGTTCCTCTACACATCCGCCCTCTCAACTGATGAAAAATAATGCGTGTCAATCAATTAATTAGTCTAATTTATATTGGCGAAATTGACGGTTTTGAATATGTTTTAACATGGTTTAACTTAAAGAAGGAAACATTTACACCTTATTTCTGATAGCATGCTGCACATTTTAAATAGTACATCCAAATGTTACACTTGGCTCTTTTTATACGATGGAAATAATCGGTATGATATAAACAGGTTTCGATAATCTATTAGAAATCCAATTGTTTAGTAATACTGTATATACTGCTGTAATGGAGGAAGTGTAACTGTAGTGTAACTGCTTGAAATTACACATTCTGAAATATACAAATATTTACAGTCAGAAGTATGAAAACTGTCCCCTTGTGTTAAGTCTATGCTTTCACAATTAACAATATTGGTACATGTACTAGAATGAAGGTAGTTAACAACACTGTCTTTTCACTTACATTTTTTGTCTACTTGGTAGATGAGTGATTACTTGACTGAATATAATCAACCACAATGATCAAATATATACATATTCACATGATCAATAGTCAAAGAACATTATTAAAGTTGAAACAACTTTTACACTACTTTGAGTTAGTGAAATGTGTGACTACTTCCGGTGTAGAATAAAATGGTTGTGCTTTGTTACAAAATTGTGAATTGTTTTCAATTCCACCAAGTCAAGACGGATTATATTACCTACAGTTTGACGATATGGTATCTGCGAGAGGCATTGCCTGATAATTTCCTATATATTGACGAAGTAGAACAATACGACAGATAGATGTATAGCCTATACATTAAACTATCCCGTCCGCCTTGACGGGGGGATAATAATAGGGTATTAGCCACTCTACATTTTATGAGAAGCATACAATGTGTAGCCAGCTTCCCGTTTCCCGTCAAATTTTTACCTATTCTAAACATAAATGTGTGAACAATGGGTAATGGAAAAAATATGAAATTTCATAAAACCATACTCATGTTTAAAACTTATAATAGTTAAATTTCTTGTAATATCGTATTCTATATAAACTCCTTTACTTTAACAGAGGAATAGTTAGTAGCATTACCCATGAGCATATACCCTATACTTTCATTACCACACTTTTTATAGGACGAACAAATATGAAATATATTACCATGTTCAATTGTTGTCATTCATTGTTTGATTTCGAAAAAGTGCCCAGAACACGTTGACGACGTGTCATGCACCTACCCTAAAAGTATTTCTATAGATAAAGTTCCGAAATTCCTTCCACATTGAATGACAGAATCCTAAATCAATGATGCCATCTATTATTTACGTATACTTATTTTGATACGTTTTATGTGTGTGAAAGTTCTGCATTTTATGGGGTGGGGGACTAAATATTACAAGGCTTCTGTACTTGACACAGCACTAGGTGTCAAAAGAATTGCAAGGGCTGTGAATGACAATTGTAGTACGTGTATCAATCATTCCGTATAATTTATATGGTAACACATTCTCAATATCAATGCAATAAGTTATACCAGTGTAATCGTTAGTATCGGCTAAATCATAGAAATAATAAATTTTCTACCAGAGGAACCAGTGAAACAATCGGGACCTGTTCCAACACTCAACATGTCATAAGCCTGCATTTTTCTATATCACACTTAAATATATTCTTACAATGTGTATTAATTTCTTAATGGTTAATAATCACAACATAGCATTTACCACTCATATTTGTGACAATTACTATTCTAGTTTATGACATTAACCATTTTACACATCCGTTTCGTGTGTGTATGTGCATACCATAAAAAGTTGAAATTACTAAAATGACATTTATGTAATGTGTTCCCTTATACACTTAAATTCCTTTGAAACATACAAAAATGCTAAATGCACGCCCATAGGAGTTCACACTATGACTTGCTAATGCTCTAAGGCTAAAACGTAATATTTATGCAAATGCTAGAAGATATCTCATATCAAGGCGGTATTCGATGACTCGTTGAAATCTCCGAACAAATAACAAACGCAAAATATAATTACACCAGATCTCAGAAGTGAGAACTGATCCAAAGTACAAGAACAACAATTGAAAACAAAGAACTGCAGGATACCAATATCATCTCCTTAAGTATTCTCTTACTTTGCCGACAATGCCACGTATCAGTACTGCGCAAAGTAATAGTGTTGGCCCAAGATATACAAAGAAACTCACAACAAATTAGCCAATCAGTATCCGTCTCAAGTGGCACAAACTTTTTGCCATTCTTCAAAGAAAAGCGTGCAAAATGCAGACATTACATAATTACAAGGGAACGTCTAACTGTTTATAATATCAGTGAACGGTCTCAGAGAGAAAACGCGTACAAACTTTTGTAATAAAACATCGCCATTTAAGTGTACATTCACATGGAACAAAGTGCGTCTTGAAACTGTCAGATCTCTAATTGTTAGCATCTAAAGGTGTGTAAGATAACGTACATGCTTCTGTTGCATTTTTTCAGTTTAGATATTTATGAACATAAAACGAATAACAAGTGGCGGCAGACATTATCACTGCTTTTAATAACACATCACGCTTTTTTGGTCAATTGGTGGACACTATTTATCCCCGGGAACTCCAGTTAATTAAAACTAACAATTTGGATACTGGTGCTTCATTTTTAGATTTACATCTCTCTATTTATAACAATATTATACATACCAAAATTTTTGACAAGAGGGATGATTTTAATTTTAGTATTGTAAATTTCCCCCATTTGGATGGGGATGTACCTCATGCTACATCTTATGGGGTATACATTTCTCAGTTAATTCGGTTTGCCAGAGCGTGTAGTCATGTTGAGGATTTCAATGAACGTAATCAATATATTACAAATAAACTTCTTCAACAGGGCTACCGCTATTACAAATTGCGTAAATATTTTGCTAAATTTTACTATCGTAATTCTGATTTGGTTTTGAAATTCAATAGTAATCTAAAGACTCTTCTGCGAGAAGGTATTTCAAAACCCGATTTTTATGGGGATGTGGTTTACAAACTTCGTAAGATTTTGGGTCATGGCAATTTTCCAACTGTATTTGCTAAAATTATAAAACGTTTTGTTAAAAGAGGTTACAACCCAACTGTTTTGAGACACACCGCATGTTTGGAGTTCAACCCGTTTACAGTTGGACGCTATGCTTCCCTCTTTGATTGTGTCTGACGGAAGAGGGGGAGGACTCTGTGATGGGCAGTTTTTAAATCCCACTGGGACGAAACTGTTTTGATTTCTGTCCTCTGACCTGTTTCGTCGGGCCCATAAGGGTGTTTCTCTTGGTGCTCTGCCTTCTGCAAAGGCATTGAGTACACACGTTTTTTGGTTCTCAAGGTTTGCTTTTTATATATTCATATACGAGCATTTTTGTGTTTTACATACCATGCCTTTTGTTTCCATTGCGTGTGTTAGAGATTCACCTAGCAGGGATTACTTTTATTTACACTGTCCTGTGACTTTGGAACATGGTGGGGGTAAGAGTGAGGTTGGGTGCGCACCATAAACCGGTTTAAGCTCCCCACTGTGTTCCTTTAATTGTTCGTTTTGCCCTACGTGTGTTTGCTTTGTGTCCTGGTGTGTGCTTTGTGTGCTGTGTGTGTGTGTGTGTGTGTGTGTGTGTGTGTGTGTGTGTGTGTGTGTGTGTGTGTGTGTGTGTGTGTGTGTGTGTGTGTGTGTGTGTGTGTGTGTGTGTGTGTGTGTGTGTGTGTGTGTGTTGGTGGTGTGCACTTCTGGGTGCTGTGGGGCTCGTTTTGGGGAGGCTGCGTTTTTGGTATGTGGCATTCCCTGTTTGATATTATTTTTATTTTTGAGACATTTAGCACTTTTGCGACAAAATATGTCGCCTAACAGAATCCGGTAATCCTAATTCACGTTTGTAATTTGATTATTGATAATCACATTTTTATCATCTCAGTTTCCCAGCAAAATACTCGAGATACTTTGAGTATGCCTGGAATATGGAAATAAAGTTATAATATACCAATTATTCTTTCAGATGATGACATTAAGTCAGTTCATTAACTTTTCCATTTACATGGTCATAAATGGCGTTCACTTTTAAACATATGATTTTATTAACGTAAAAAATCGCCATCACTCCATTTATTGTACAACAAAAACTGTACATAGATTATTGAATGTTTTAATAACTACAACATATTTTAATACATGATGACTGAAATGTATAGGTAAACTTTGAGGTTAAGTAATAATGCTTGCAAATATTTTGTTATTTATCTTTTGAAGTTATTTATGGAGTGTTTTTTAAATATATAATTATATATCAAATGACTTGTAAACAGTGACCATATTGTGTATCATGTTAAGCTTACGTCTGAAACAGTATTCACACAAAAAAGTATTTGATATCGGATTATTAAACTTACTGAAGCTACAATAAATGAAAGTACAATACCCAGCAAAAGTATGGCAACCATTAAACATAACGAGTAACAAGAATTCCTATATGCCTATGGTATATTTCTATAGTCAATTCGAGTGCTTTAATATGATTAAAGCACTCGGAAAAGTGGGCGGAGTTTCGGTCATGGAAGTAGCTCCTTTCGACTTTTCTAATTTACTCCCGCGCACTAAATAAAATATAGAAATAGAAATAATATTAGTATAAATACATCAGTCGCATGAAAAAGTTGTGTTTAAGAACCTCAATATTATTTTTGATTACGTCAAATAAGCCTTAGAATACCTTCACCTTGCCTTCCTTTAAAAAGGCCAAGAAATTCAGCATTAACCGTCATACAATGCTTTGATTCCGGGAGACAAAACAATGCATGAAAACGTTTACGTCATCACACTGACGTCATAACTCCACGTTAAAACATTGTACAGTTCAAATTAACGGTACGCATTTAATCGATTGTCTGCTTTGTTAGGTTCTGAATCTGACGTCTTCTGCATAATGTCACAATCAGGTGGTAAGGTCGATTAGACAATGCTGCATACCAAATATCTAAGATTTGTGCCTTGCGGTTTTGGAGAATAACATTGTTAAAAACTTTCCTATTTGTTACCATGACAACCAAAGTTCTACGTGGGTGGAATTATTCAAACAGTTTTGGTAGAGCTTTGGACAATGAACATTCATACAAAGTTTCATCAACATTGACTTCGTGGTTTCAGAGGAGATATCATTTGAGACGGACAACGGACGGACGCCGTACGGACGCCGGACGGATGCCGGACACCAAACCATCCTAAATCTTACCATAAACTGCTTTGAGCCGAGTAATCGCTAAAACAGTTATGCGAGACTTTTGCCTGCAGTCAGTGAAATATTCGTTGAATTGCATAAATATCACGAAAATGCTACGCAGCGCATTAATGTACGCTATCATTCTTAAAAGTGGTTTGTTCTGACGTCATTTACAGAGCTGTCCAGAAGATGGACTTTGTTCAGCCAGAAAAATCTGTGTGACCGTGTGACTTTTCGTTCAAATATTTTCTCGTCAATTTTTACAGGCTGATATAGCTACTGCATAAGACAATCACCAAAGAAGTGACACATATATTTCTGTTGCCTGAAAACCATAGAATCTGTCACAAATTTCGTGCTTTCAGGGGTTTTAATGCTAGAAATTTGACAGAAATACTTTAATCAATAAGAACAGAAGGCTGAATAGGCGGCCATATGAATAACAATTTAGTCATGAAAGTTTGAGTTAAATTTAAATTTGACAGAAAATGGTACTATTTGGAGTAACCGTTTGACAGGTTTGAACTGATTTTCTGACTTCCATAAATTAAACAATACTTTCACAAGCCTCTATAAATTCATGGTATATTGAGACCACCTAGAGATGATTGTCCACAGTGTCTGTAATTTTTCCCATAGTTCAGTATCTGAATCCCACCATTTCACTATATACACCAAAAGTCAAGATGGGGCGATTTTTGTGTGTCCTGCCGCCAATATACCCCACTTAATACTCCCATACACGCCTGAAATTTCAAATATCTCAATTTGCATGCAACTATTATTTTTTTGCATGCTGATCAAATAAAATAGTGCTTTCAATTGATCGTAGAAACAAAGAATAATAAAATAAAATTTCAAATAAATAGTTTTGTATAATTGCATTATACATTTACAGCACCAATCTTTAGCTTGACATCAGTGTTGCATGCATTAGCGGATTTTCTTACCGAAGAGCTACAGATGAAAATGTGGGGTGAGGTTATAAAAAATAACCACATAGTGATTTAAAATTTGGAGTAGTTTCTCAAATCTGTGTAAGGAAATTAACTGGTTAACTTTCAAAATATGTCGCTGAATTTAACAAAACTATACCTTCATTAAAAATAAAACAATATATGTTTTTACATCTATGGGAATGGATAACTATGTGAGCAAGTTAGAACTTATTGCGATAACTCTGGCTTCCCATGGAGTTTTATCACAGTCTACAGTCTGCTATTCAGTTCTCCTTCCATTTTCATCACATTATTTTAGAATCCCAGTTTGTGCAGCCAAAACAAAAGATACTTTTTTAGTGCAAGTGTTGTCGAGAACTTGAAAAATTGTTGTTTTGTATTATGATGACGAACTGTATGATTTCGAAAATGAAGCTTTATTATTTAAAAACCTAGCTCTTAAACCATTTGCCACTAGCTTCCTGTTAACATACAAAACTATACATCATAATTAGGCAATAGTACATCATCAGGAAACCTTTAACGCCTATATTTCATTTCATGACAAATAAAGTCGCCCACTAATAATTGATAATTATTTATTATAATTCATTTAATATCTTTTTTAATTTAATATACCGATACCGCTGGTTTTTTTTTCAGGAAAATTGGAACTTGAAAGTTTATATGCATATCAAAATGCACGAATCTGCATCTCAAAGGTTACTAAACGTTAGTGCCCGTAGGTCTCCTTTTTAATGCACAGAGAAATATATTGAATAGGAGGTACCGATGTTCTCTATAAGTATTTTATGAATATTTTTGTTGCCTACAATAGTTTGGATCCTAGATCACTTTATAAGGTCCAAAACCGATATAAAAATATAAAATATCTTCCAATATAATCATCTAATTTTATGAAAATATATTATTATAAGTGATTGTCAAGTAAAATTTACATATGCCGCATTCTGAGGGTCGTTGACAGGACCCGCTCTTGTTATCTTTTGTGATGTAATATAACGTAATTTTGATGTGGTAGACAGCCGGGGTGTCAAACAATACAATAAACAAGTAACTTTAAGTAACACTGACAAACATGTGACACTTTGGCCTCAATGTGTTTAATTAAATCTGGAAATATAACAAAGTTTTCATTTCTGTAATACACAAACTGTTAAAGTTACTTGTATTCAGGTATTCGCTCTTATTTATAGTTGTACATTTCTAAAAAGCATCCAGTCATAATCTAATATGTATGACCAAACGAAATTTAGTGCCTTTTCTTTCAGAAACACGTAAAAGAAATGTAAGCAAAACCGAGTTAAACTGAATTAAACACATACCACGCGCATGCCATTTTTTGCCACCAATCAGGGAGCGTGTGGCTTTTTTTCAACCAATCGTTCCTTTGGGCGCAAACTGAATGAAGCCGTTCAAATTCGAAAATCTTTCTTTCAAAATTTTGAAAATGGTAAACCATCTTTCCGCTCTTAATGACTGTTTCCCATTTAACTGGTTTGATATAGTCAGATAGTTGTTTCAATGAAGGATCTAATTTATTTGCAGTGATGAGAAACCTGCCCAATCCTCTCAATCGTTAAGCAATGTGTGTATGTGCATGCTGATACGTCCCTGTTTTTAATACAGCCTCTTTCAAAATTCAATCATCAGTGAATCAGATTTAATTTTGCAGCAACATGATCATCCCTCGGTTTTGAAATTACAGTTTGAACATTTTTCGGACGCAGAAGTCTTTTTGTCTAGCCCATTACTTTTTGCAACATCAGGCTTTGCGGAACATGTTTCATGATGTTTCTATAAATCCCTATCCACTATGTAAGCGATGCAATACTCACACGGGAAATACCTTGTGTCCTCTTTGACTTGGTCCGTTCTGTTTTTGGAAATTATAACCCCAAATCCTTGACTTTTAACTTTACTGATATGAACAAAGTTTACTTTGGTCGCTTGTTTAATCTAATGAGCCCTTTTCATATTACTTATCTTGGAAACATCAGGTTTGTCAGAATGAACGTTCCACATATGCCTCGATTGTTTTATCTATTTTCCCACACTGAATAAAAGCCTGAAACTTTTATTTGAACATGCATTTTATTTCTTAAAGGTTTATAATTGGAATTTGGCCATGTAACAGATTTGTTTGAAACTTTAACATCTTATCATTTACACTTATCTTTTTTTTTTTTTTTTTTTTTTTTTTTTTTTTTTTTTTTTTTTTTTTATTTTTTTTTTTTTTTTTTTTTTTTTTTTTTAATTATATAAATAAAAATTAAAATAAAAAAAATATTTTTTTTTTTTTTTTTTTAAAAAAAAAAAAAAAAAAAAAATTTTTTTTTTATATTTTTTTTATATATTTTAAAAAAAAAAAATTTATAATTAAATTTTTTAAAATTAAAATAAAAAAAAAATTTAAAATTTTTTTTTTTTTTTTTTTTTTTTTTTTAAAAAAAATGAAAAAAAAAAAATTTTTAAAAAAAGGGGGGGTTTTTTTAAAATTTTTTTTTTTTTTTAAATTTTAAAATTTTTTAAAATTTTTTTAAAAAAAAAAAAAAAAAAAAAATAAAATAAAAAAAAAAAAAAAAATAAAAATTTTTAAAAATTTTTTTTTAAAAAGGAATAAAAACAAAATTTCATAAAAGTTAATAGAATGTAACTTTCTGATAGGGATCTAACTCAATGTAATGGGTCTTTTTGTTCATTAAATTTATCTCTAACAGAATATACAAAAAGTAAAAATTGTCATAAAATGTTGCTTCAAAGTAACTGACCACCTTTAATGTTAGTACTTTAAACTGTAGCACAGAGGAGGCTTCCCCTTTACTGTAACTCACAAAAGACTCATCATGTCTTGGAATTATGTTCACTGTCCCATAAACAATACAGCTAAAGAACCAGACTTTTGACTCACACCGTTCTGAAATTTATAAGAGAATATAAGTGCCAAACCGCCACACAATAGGCCCTTTACTAAGAGGTGAACCTGGTGATTATAAACGCGGCTCTTTGTTGGTATCCTGCACATGCATTTTCTTTCTAAATGTTAGTACTCTAACATGTAGCACAGTGGAGGCGTCCCCTTTACTGTCACTCACAAAAGACTCATCATGTCTTGGAATTATGTTCACTGTCCCATAAACAATACAGCTATACAACCATACTTTTGACTAACGCCGTTCTGAAATTTATAAGAGAACAAAATTGCCAAACCGCAACAAAATAGGCCCTTGACTAACAGGTGAACCTTGTGGTTATAAAGCGTTTCTTTGTTGGTATCCTTATGAATCAGTGCACGTGACGATTCAGACTCTTAATATTTCAGTTAGCTCGTGTTACTGCAACCAAAAGCTATTAATTAGATAGTGTCAGATCATATGCCCATAAAGATTTTGAACAGATTTGATGAAGATTTGAAAAGAACTGGTAAATAAAGAATGGGTATACTCTGATTTGCTTAAACATTGGTAATTTGGTGGCAAAAGCTAAAGAGAGCCCATGGTAACTTGCTTGGTTATCAAACTTGGCTGATATATTATGCAACTTAACATTTTGACCAGATATTATACTCAGAGTCACTTTGACTGTTTGGTGAAGATCCCTAAAGAACTTTAGTTGTTAATTGAAATTAAACAAATCGACAATATAGCGCAACCAAAACATGTTCCAAGTGGGAGGCATTTTCTTGTATCATGCAACTGTTAAGAGACCTTCACCTTTCACCATGAACCTTCTAGAAATCAGTTGTCAAACATGAGGCATAATTTGAGCTAAATATATATAAGAGTTATCTGACTTGACAGTCTGACACCCCTGAAGACTTTTTCTGAAGTTTCAACTAAATATCAATAGTGGTTTCTGAGATATGTGCATGAAAGAACCTTGCATGCAAAACTTTAACCAACTTTTCTAATTCAAACAAGGGGCATAATTTAAATTAAATTCATGCAATAGTTATTATACTTGACAGTCTAACATCCCTGAAGTTTTAACTTAGTGTCGTAAGTTGTTACTGAGATGTGTCCATTATAGTACCTTGCATTCAAAACTTTAACCAAAGCTGCAGCGCAAACGCACAAGTGACTGTACTGCATATTTAATTAACCGAGGCGTGATCGCGTTGGATAAAACACAGGTAGTAAATGACGTCGACGACACATTCTGTAGTTAGCTCCGTCCAAAAGGTGAACATATCGTCGATTTATATCATAGTACAGTCCCTAGAGGTATTCGTGTGCTTTTTTGTCTAGAGAATTTCTTTGTATAATTGTGTAGAGGGATGGCTTAAGTTTAACTTTTATAAGGGTGGACAATTGACATTATGTCAGTTTCCATGGAAACCAACATTGCGTGTAAGATGGCCGCATTTTCATGAGATAATGGTTAGTGTTACTCTATCGATTATAACTAATAAGTATCAATAGATGTTGACTTTAGTGTGCATGGTAATTAAAGAACAGGTACAAGACTCTGTAAAGCTCGGTCAATTACGGGTCAAATTGAAAATCAACGTAAAAATTGCATTTTAATTAATACAGTTTAAATTTTTTTTGCAGATTTCGCTCCAGGCTTATACAAAGTGTTTTGAAACAACCTCTTGTCAACATAGTTATAAACAAATTTATTTCAAGGTAAAATAATAAATTATCACACAATTACGAGGGAACATGTGACAAACGTCAATCGGTAATTTTGTGTAGAACGTGAGAATATATCTCATAAACACGTGCTATGCGTTTTTCTGCTTGTATTATATACGTTTATTTTCTTTGTATTTCTAAACGTTTTTGAATCTTAAAGGCTTTAATAAAATCATTACCAATGGTCTTTAGATCAAGCTCATGAATATTTAATGCCAAGGTCATTAAGAGGTGAAAATGAGCAATTACCGTTTTACAACAATTTTATCAATAAAGCTTAACTTTCCTTCTTACGTTAGGTGATACATTCCAAAATATTTTGAATTTACCCGTGATCAAAACTATTAAAACAAACGTATTTTATGGTCATATAACGAGTACTACGGCGATACAGTTACATCTAGTTAAAATAAGGATTTAAAAGATACCACTTATATCTGCAATATTTGCACAAAATAACCCGAGAACAGCTTATAAATACATCTTCAGCGTTGGGTTGCATGAAGTGCATAATACATACGTGTATTTGTATGCTGTTGTGTATTTATGATGCAGCTCTATATGATTGTATTTGCAGCTCATTCATTTAAATTATTCGCAAGAGGGTACGTCGTTTGAAATATAGTCAAGTTAATGAAAACATTAAAGTTTTTCTTTTTCACACAGTTTTTCACACACATGTCACAGTATTTCCTGTACATCAATCACCACCAAATACAATATGTACTCATAGATATGGTGATCCATTATCGATGTCCAAGCCAGCAGTAAACAATAAATGTTGAATACAAGTTTCTTTGCATAATTATGATTTTTCTTTGCATGGATTATTAGTAGAAGGCAATGTATGTCCATTACTTTCATACTGGTGGAGTGAAAGCGGTCCTCATCTTTGACCCATGCATTCTTACCGAATGTGAAAACATGCAAGAACAGCTAAACCTTCTGCCTGTTGACGTGATGGCACGTAACGATGACAATGAATTCAATAAAAGGGGCTAAACCTCTGTAAATATACATATTTCTCCATTTAAAATTTCGATTCCAACATGTTTGTACATATAATATATCAGTTGGCTCAATAATTTAGGCATCCATTTTGAGAGCGTATAATTATACAAAGGCTAGAATATCAGCAGCGGCCTGGTTGTTAAGCCGCCAGCTATTAAGGAATGCTAACTTTTTATCTGCATGCCTGCCTGATGTAGAGCCACTATGGTACTTTTGTAGGACGTTTGCCTAGGGGTCAGGGGTTAAGAAGTCGAATCCTGAGCCATTATGACAGTGTCCTTCGGCAAGACACTTTATTGCTTCTCTATCTTAAAAGTAGTTTCCATCTGGAATGAGTCTTGACTGAGTTGCAAGAACTCGTTTCGCAATCGAGAATGAATAAATGTGTATAAAATACTGGCCAGGTGTCAACTGTGCCTGGGAAAAAAGTAGATCCTAACAAAAGATGACAAAATGCTTATTTTAATAAGATAAAGTTACTTTTAAAAGCTTTAATAAGCATCGAATTAGCAACTGATAAGCCACAATTGCTGTATCATAAAATGATTTGGGTCAAACAGATAACCACATTACACTTTAGGGGTTGAAGTAAGATACTATTAAGTCCTAAATACTTTAAATAAAATAAAAGGAATCTAAATTGCTCATAGTTTTGATGCAAAAACAATAAACAAAAACAAAACTTTCATAACATTTAGTTGAAGTTTTACCTTTTTCCGGAAAATGAAATGGAATTTGTCATCTTCTATTTTAGACAACAAGTATAAATGGAATTTACCAAATTGTCAAAAACAGGTCATGATAACTCTTTGTGAAGAATTTTAGATACTACAGAGGAGCATTTTGATAAATCAGGGATTTGAATGAGATAATAACCTGGAAATCGTATAAATACTGGAGGTTAGTGGCATGTTTCATGTTATATGTTTGTTTGCATCATTCTGTGTAATGCATATTAGTAATAAACTACAGAAAACATGCTTGTAAGGGAGCCAAACACAAAGTACATATACACATCCCCAATCACATGTGTTACTGTTTACATCACATGACTGAGGTCAAGGGTTACTTTTCTTGTAAGAAAATCATCAGTGCTTCCATGAGTAAATGCAAATTAACTCTCTGTTGTCAGAAATATTGCAAACAACAGCAATTATTTTAAAATTGGCTCCTCCCCTTTCTATATATAGAAAATCTTGGCTTTAAACTATTGCTTCTATTTAAATGTTTACGGAACCGAACTGTACTGCATGTCCTATGATAAACACGAAACAACGATTTAATAAAATTTTATCGCGGCTTAGTCTCGGAAAGATTCGGCATGTCTAACGACTGTAAGAGGACACTTTTACAGCAAAATAAGTATATTCATAGATCTGACTTAAACAAATGTGATTACAAGTTGCATGATGTTTAGAATGAGCTGCTCTGACACATTGTCTATTCGTCTATCACTGTTGAACCTACAGAGAATATAGCACCGGCCCAATCTCTTACATTTGCTTTATGTCATTTCTCCTATATATATGTTTCGCACAAGATATCCTTTCAGAAGCGGGAATAGAAATGTAGTTGTTATTTTGATGCATCATCATCGTCATCATCAGAGAATGATTGATTGATTTGACAAGAAAACCGAAATCCACCTTCGTAAAACTAATCAAAAATGTCTGTAAATCAAAGGCTGACCACACTTTAAACTTACGTCAAATTATATACATTGTACATTCAAATATCATAATGCGCTTTGCATGAAACTATTTTTTCACAGTAAAGCAAACTTCAGTGATTATGAAATCAATTGCATTGAAAGGTAAATGTTTTGCTATGCAAACTTACGAAACTAAAATCGTATGTCGATGAAAAATAAACACAAATTGAAAACACCAACGCTTGGCTCGATTGTACATGCAAATGTCACCAAAGAAGTAACTGAAATAACTTGTAAAACAAAAGTTAATTTCATTTGTACTGGCGAAATGTTACAACATAAGATCAACTTGTTTGCAATGTGTTGTACTTGTCTGTATTATAAATGTCTTCTAACATACATAGTATTATACCGGTATATTTACCCTAAAGGTAAACTTTCTACATTTTTGAAAGCCGCGTAAACTTATTCCAGTGACGTTTTTCTCCAGTTTTACGCAACGATCTGATGTCTTGTTCACTATATATCTCCAGCAGGGATTTTAGATAATAATAATCTAAGAGTCTAAACGTACATATAGATCCGTGAGAGATATAAATCCTGTCACAAGATAAATAATAAAACTTTAACGGTATTTGTTACATTTCTAGCTACATATATTTTAATTTTAAAGATTTCAGAGCAGCGACAGAAGCATTTTAGCACTCTTGTTAATCGCTAGATGCCTGTCAAATAAAGCACATGCAAATCATGCCTCCTTACAAAATAACAGTAAATGAGGACATTTTTTCAATAGTTTTACTTGGGGTATAGACGTATAAATTTATAATGCGCCATGCGATCAGATCATTTGTAGAATAACTTTAATAAAAGAGCGAAATCGAATATATATTTACATTTATCTATTGTTTCTACTTCTACGACAGATAGCTAGTGAAATGACACTCTTATACCAGATTTACATGTGTATTTTATATTCGTATGCAAATGTTGTGATATCCCTGTGTTGGACTTTACTATAGAACACACAGAAGGAAGAACAGTATCTGTAAGTGTTCTAATATGGAATGCAATACATAAAATGAGCGGTTTATATTTCTTCTACGTTGTGTCATGGACATATGTCGATGCACTATTCTAGACACAGACACATAGTTTATCTGACTGCTCCCACGTACTGTGTAAAATGTAGCTCTGGCTATGGACACATTAGTCATTCATTACCTGTATCCAATCGCTCGCTTCAAACACTGAAAGGGCGCGGTTTTTTAAAATGCGCAGTAATAGCCCTCCTTATCCTTCGAATAGTCGAGCTAAAAATTATCATCAGAAAAAAGTACGTGTTATTTTTAGCGGAATCTCTATAGCAGGGTTTTTCCCCTGCCTAGCACATAAATCATAGGTCACCAGGCTTGATAAATGATAATTAGTGTAGCTGGAATTATTGATGTAAACAAATATCTCGTGATCACCCCTTTAAATTTGGTTATAAAGATGGCCGTGAAGAGCAAAACAAAACAATAATAATAATGATTATATTGGCAGAAATGCAGGCGGGGGAGTAAATAAGGTGTGACAAAGTTTGACTAAAAGCCACGAATGCGGTACTAAATTGCTGTTCTATGAACTGGGACTATAAAAACGAATCTCATGTCAGGGTATGAATCACGGATTGGATCATGAGCTCGGATCTCGAATTCCAAAGAACTACATCGAATCGTCGCACATGGTTTAAACGCAACTATCTTGTAATATTAACAGTTCTTTAATTATCAGTGTTTATACTAGAAATCTAGACGGTTACAATCGATTTCTACTCCAAGACTGACATCATTAATTTTTTAACAATGTTTTTAGCTTAGTTTTAAATTTGTTGGCTTTAAAATAGGAAAATCCATAACGCCCACAGTGTTCTACACTTTGATATGTGATTTGTATTTACGAGTATTTCAGACGTATTAGCAGACATCGCTGAATCCAGAAAGGCACTAACTCTTCATTTGCTGCAGATATTTACTGCGTCTTTTTTCCTATAGCTATCATGCTCTAAGCTATTAGAAGGAATTAACAAACTTATTTTCATAAAAGTTTAATAAAGTGCAGATACAATTTATTTTTGAAAACATTTATGTCTGCAAACTTGGCTTTTCATTTATTGACTTCTTTCTTTTTACAATCACTAGCATAATCACGTATCCATTTTCCTTTGGTTAGAGAATGAAAAAAGACCTTCTAAAATTTACATAGATTTAGGTTAAATAATGAACATTATACAGCTGTATTTGAATTTCAAGGAATCAAGCTGAAGCTGATCTCTGTATGTGAAACTGTTCTGGTAATGTTCAATATACTGTCCAAAACTCTAACAAGTTTGATCGCAAATCTCTAAATCTTCCGCAAAGTGACCCGTTTGTCACTATCATCAACTACTTGATTGCTTAATCCAACGTTGCGCCCGAGATGCTAAATCGCAGCTGATTAAAGGAAAAGTGCGTACCTCCTTATTTATAAGTTTTTTTTTATAAAATAACTATTGTTTATTGGCTCTAATATTCGTTAACTACCCGACGTAATAAAATAGGAGGAGCTATCATAAAATTGAAAGGCGGGGCCAATAACAAAACGCAGGGCCAATATCACTTATTGGAACGGTCAAATTAAAGATTGCTGACGAATAATTGGCTGTTGAGAAATCTGTGTATAGTTTTTGTCTTAAAAAATGAATATGGTTTTTCCTTACTATGACTTCTGAGGATCAACATTAAAGTTTAAAAATAGCGATTACCAATTACAGCGGCGGTTGATCCATTTTAGAATTTGCTTTGAACATACATACATATTGCTTGCAGGCGGAAAAATTGATAGACTGGAATGTTTGCAAGTAGAGTAAGTTAGCAGATTGATACATATCGAATTGGTTACTATTGTTACTAGGTACACACTTATTTTTACACACGGATTTAAGCCACTAAACCAACGTCAGCAAGGTTAAAAACGATATTATATGGACTGGGTACATCCATGCATGAATATGTATAAATGGTCAATATTGTACATTACTTGCACATTTATAGATTATCGATGCATATAACTTGTAGAAAATATACAGTGCTTAAGCAACACAACGTATTTGTTTTGATTTCCGGCCGACCGTTGTTTTCTTCCTGGTGAACTGGCCAACCCAAATATGACTCACATGCATACTGGTGCCTTACAAAATTTGCACTGCACTGCCCAGTCAGTTGTGTCCAATGATTATGATTATTTAGCTAAATTGTGTAAAATAACAGTAGGCAAAACGTAGGTGTGCGAGCCAGCGTTACCAGCTGGTGCGTGAACTGAAAAAACAACAGATGTATCTTTACAGCACATTTCATACACATAATACAATTATCTATAGGTTTCCTACATTTTACCAAACAGAAACGGAATTTTTATTATTCTGTTGAAACTTCAGTCAGGAACATGGACTTTCAACAGAACCGACGTAGGTTTTTGACCAACGCATTCGTGAAACACCACCAATTTACATGGCGTTAATTAAATTATCCGGAAACTTTGTTTGTTTTTTATCAAGAAATGTTTTAACTTAAAAATATACCTGTTTTGCTGACCTATCAACAACTTAGTCTAATAGCAACCAGTGGCTTCCTTAGCAACTACTGATTCCTTTTAACAACAAGTGACTTACTCAGGTTAATGCACTGGTACTCAGGTGAGCGATATAGGGCAATCTTGACCCTCTAGTTTTGACTTATATTCAAAAGCTGCCTTGTTAATTTACAATCTTTATCTCAACAGATATAGATTGTTAAGGCTCTTGGTAAAGTCATACATTTGAGTGAATCTTATTGCATCTTGCTTATACGAAAATCGTTACTTTCCAAATACGAATTATTTAAAAGCAGACAGTGCATTCATACTAATACTAAACACAGTTCACTGTACAGAGAAATAACAATTATAATAAAAAGAAGCATTTGAATGGAAATGTGATTGCATACCGCGGATGGTTATCTTTCGTTAAGGTCCGTTACTTCCTGACATCGTCCTAACCATTTATCAAAACTATCATAATGTGTCTTGGATCCTTTCAAGTGATTCAGTTTATCACAAATATTACACACTGAATCAGGAATTGTGTCTTTTCTTTCATACACAACATATCTGTCTTTTCGTTTCAAATAACTTATATATTCCGTTTCGTTTCGTGACAACATGTTTAGGAAATTTGCTAGTGATGAAATATTCGAAAAAAGTTTGGTATCAATGAAAGAATTTTGTGGAAAATAAAGGCTATAATCAAGTTTCCCTCTCAGTACTGTAATAATGTCTAACTGATAGTAACGAAACAGTTTTTCTGTGACGTAATCCTGATAATTTGAGCTTTCAAAACTAAGATAGAATTTATATTCCTTGTTCAATAATGACGATAAATTAGCCCGTGATATTCTTTCATGTCCTCCACATTCTCCAAAAATATCCACATCAACATACTTCTTTAAAATTTCAACATACTTTTCTCTTTCGCTCTGTGTTTTACAATTGCTTACTGTCCATGCAGCAAATTTGTTTTTGGAGTGGAATATAGATGAGTATTTCCTGTAGTACAAAGTTCTTACACGCTGAAGCTTTCCATATGGTAGAAATACATCTGAATTGAGACGATAGCCCATAGACCAGTTGAACACATTATGCCAGTCTTTCTTCGTAAAGAAGTAACTGTATCGTCCTATATTACAAGGTGCTTCAAAGTATAAAAATATCCAAATTTGATCCGTTTTCCGATGATTTAAGTAAACTGGTGGTTCCGTTCCTAACTTTGCATCGATAAAGAAAACCACAGCTTGACTTTGATTAATATGTGTCCGATTAGTTGTAAGTTTGCAATTGTTTGTCAAGCAACTGTTCATGTTTATTTTGTCGAATATTTGATTAAACCATTTCTTTACATTCCATAGCAATATGATAAATTGTCTGTTGCCGCTTTTAGAATGCCTTAACGTTTTTAAATCTGTTGAAATATACCGTAAATTCAAAAAGTTGTCATATAATACATCGGGCTCACTCGGCGCAAAAGTTGCCTTTTCTGAAATAAAATACAGCAAAAATGAGGTACTTAATACAAATAAAATCAAACCCAAAGTCATTTTTTTCAAATCCATTTTGATGAGTACTAAATCAAGCCATGATCCGTCTACAGCTAATTCGGCTTTTTATGAAAACATATACATGTACTTACATGTTCTATAGAAATTGTTTAAAGTAAAGTGTATATCATTTTCCAATGCTTTAACCTTTGAAGCTGTAAAGGTACCTGGAAAATAAACTGTTTCTTACAGTGGCGTGCGACTAGAACGGTTAACGCTGCACACTTCATTAAACCAATAAAGTGACCAATTAAATTGTACCGTGCAGAACCGAATATAGCTGGGGTTTTTCCGTAATCGTGAAACGTGCAACCAATCAAATCAGCACACAAACCGTTGAGTCAATCAACAGTCAGGCCGATATTCTACATGCAGATTGTCTCTTAAAACTAAGAGTTCATATCTTTTGATATTTTATTGTTAATGTTCATTGCTGAAAGGCTAGGTCTTATCATTTTGCTTCAATATGCTATATCACTTTCCGCGACGATTTCACGGCTGAGTTTGGAAGTGGTTCAGAAGCTATTTTAAAAACATTTAAATGACATTTTCCAACATAGTTTCTATAGCATATACAAACGTACAAAATATTGTATGCTGAAAGTGAAAGTAGTTTTCAAGTTATAACATAATTATTATTACTTTAGAAAAGTCCGATGTAGTAGCCATGCATCGAATTCCATCTAAACGCAGTGATATAAAACCTGTGTTAATAAAGACAATTAACAATGTAGCAAACATTAGAGTGATGAAGAAGAGGGAGGAAATAAAAAATGATGGCCGTAAAGTAAGTGATGACATCACAAGTCTGAACACCGGTCTTATTAGACTGCTTAGACAAGATGAGATTTATATAGCTGGGTTTTTAAATGGTTCAGTATTATATATGGTGAGACAACAAGAAATGAACGTTTATAATTTGACCTTTATGACAGTATCAGTGAAGTGATTTCCAGCTTCAGACACAACAGGGTGCATAGAAAATAAACTGACATGGGAAGTGTTAAATGTTGAAATAATAGTGGCAGTAATATCAGTTATATATGGAGACTGAAGAGTTAATTCAGAAGAATTAATTTGCATGTTCAACATTATGAGACTACTTAGTACACTTATTTTGATTATTTGATACCATCATGTTATTTAAATCATTTTATCGATTAAATTCTGTTTTAAGCATTTTTCATTGAAATGGAGACACATTAAAGCTGGTACATGTAGTATTAGTAACTTTAATTCAAAAGTTTCTGTACTTAATATATAATTTATACAAAACTCGAATGTAAATTAAGTGACTACTTTGTTAAATGATACAAATATGTACTTTAAACCTTGTGAGTAACATACAGGTTTTTTGTTGTTTTCTTTGATTAAAAACCTTTTGCCAGTATGATATGCAGTCAATATTTGATATGAATGTTTACAGCTAGCAATTCCTAATTTATTTTCTGGCACACTGGATTTGGTTCCAGGTGTTTAAAGTACATTGTTCTGTAATCATTCCTTGAAACTTATGGAGAACACATTACAGATGAGAATAGTATAAATATTTTTTGTATCGGACTACAACATAAATAGTTAAGTTGTTTTCAGTTTTTCCTGTATTGTTTAATTCAGGTTGGTTAACGTTTGTAAATAAAATCTTGAATATATATTTATGTACCGTAACAGTCACAAACCAATATTATTGAGAGATTTTTTTAACTAGACCAAACTCACTGTATTTGTAGAAGACTTTTTGTTGCTATTGTTCACATTTATTTGTTACATTTTTTCACACAATTTTCACAAGTACTATGCATGGGAATTTACTGGCTTCTTCAAAATACACTCATAGATACATAAGCAAAAATATTGTACCAAAATATAGTTACTTAACCTGTAAAGATTTGATAGACAAGGAAATGACTAGCTCTATTTTAAGTAGTTGATTTGAAAATTTAATCTTACAATTGTCGGGGACTGAGAGGGGCCAAGAAGAGGCTGGCTATCTTGAATCTTTTTAAAGAAAAGAAAGTTGATATTTTGTGTTTACAAGAAACTCACTTTACTCAGGAAATTGAAAAACGGTATATTCAAGATGGAATTGAAAAACTGATGCACGAGGTGTAGCAATACTTTTCAGATATTAAAATTATTCATAGCAAGACAGATGTAAATGGCAACTTTTTATCTTAGACTTAACATATAATGACAGGAAAAATTTACTGATTATTGTTTTACACCAAATATTGCAGCTCCAGATTTTTTTAGTAAAATGTTTGAGGTGGTTGATACTTTAGACACTAAAGATATTATCATGTGCGGTGACGTTAACCTTGTATTAGGTCCAGAAATTGATTATAGCAACTATAAATCTATAAAGCATAATGTCCATAGAAGACAACATCTTTTATCCATAAATTACTGAAATTGAATCATGATGTATTAGAAATAAAGAAAAAACTAATTTTATTAAAAAAGTCAATTAGAAGAACTATATATATAGTTCTAAACTAAGGGGTTCGTTCATTAGATTTCGAGCAGATTAGATTGAAAATGGTAAAAAAATACAATATACTTCTGTAACTTAGATAATACTTATATGTCAAATAAAACCATACCATTCAATGAAAAAGATGATGAAGAAACACCTGGGAGAACACACAATTTCCTTCAATACTATGGCTTAAGAAATGCTGTAAGTAGTTACATAAAGATCAAAGCGCTGTGAGCGCTGAAGGCCTGGAGCTCTAAATTAACTCCCCTAAAAACAACTTTTGACCTTCGTGATTTGCGCTGAACCTTACCTAAAGCGCGGGTCGAAATGTGCAGAGGACGAACTTTAGTATATGACACAGGATGAATGATTTACAAATATATGGGTGGCAGGCAAGTTTGTTTTATTATAAAACGTACGTTAAATGAAAAATAATCACATGGTCAACAACATCAAATGTTTGAGAGAACAATCAAAATAATTCATTCTGCGCTTTGATCAACTTCAAGCGATATCTGATGATGTGGATCGAAAATTGTTTTGTACCAAGGACAAGACCTTGAAACAGAAATAAACAAAGCAATACCAGCAATCAAATATAAATACAGTACTGTACAATGTGTATAACAGGAAAAACCAAAAATGATTCTTGGTTACCTTGTAGTTGTAATCGGTGAAACCGTTCACTGGGCCTTGCCATGCAGCGTCCTCGTTCAATAGAGGGTAATTTGATCACGTGAGATCCTTCTCGGGAATGTACGTAAATTATATCTTTTTTTTTTAAAGAAATTTATTTTTAGGTAAATATATATGTAATCGTTCGTAAATAAGAAAGTTGTCAATGAAATAACATCAGAAATTTGAAAATCAAACTAGCGTGCTCCATACGTTTCCGTAAATTTCCGTAAATATCCGTACTTTTCCCTGATATTCATATGATTATCTTCCGTAATCAGCTAATAGCGCAGTAATTTCTAAAACAGAAAAAATGTGTAATGCAGCTTGTAAGCTATATACCTTTCTGCAATCGTTTGAAGTTCTATGTACTGTTTTTATTTGTAAAATAAAAACAGTCCCTAGGCCAAAAATAATACACCATTACAGAAAACTAAAACATTCCTTAATCCAAATATAAGTTGTTACATGCATCCAATTTTATTAAGGACGTACATTAATAAATTTATATATAAAATTCTTATAAAAAAAGGAGGAACCCACAAGCCAAATTAAGTGGGAATTCATGAGACATAGAATGTTAGCAACAAATTCATTACTTTGCAAAATGAAGATCAAGGATGATAAATTTTGCACTTTCTGTAAGAGCCGCGAGGAAAAAAAAAACAAAAATAATATCAAACAGGGAATGCCACGTACCAAAAACGCAGCCTCCCCAAAACGAGCCCCACAGCACCCAGAAGTGCACACCACCAACACACACACACACACACACACACACACACACACACGACACACACACACAACCACGCACAAACACACACACACACCAACAACACACACCAGCACACAAAGCAAACACACGAGGACAAAACGAACAATCAAAGGAACACAGCGGGGCACCGCCTTGGAACGGTCAGTGGCAAAAACACCACTGGGGAGCTTAAACCGGTTTATGGTGCGCACCCAACCTCACTCTACCCCCACCATGTTCCAAAGTCACAGGACAGGTAAATAAAAGAATCCCTGCTAGGTGAATCTCTAACACACGCAATGGAAACAAAAGGCATGGTATGTAAAACACAAAAAGCTCGTGTATAAATATATAAAAAAGCAAACCTTGAGAACCAAAAAAAGTATGTACTCAATGCCTTTGCAGAAGGCAGAGCACCAAGAGAAACACCCTTAAGGGCCCGACGAAACAGGCCAGAGGACAGAAATCAAAACAGTTTCGTCCCAGTGGGATTTAAAACTGCCCATCACAGAGTCCCCCTCCCCCTCTTCCGTCAGACACAATCAAAGAGGGAAGCATAGCGTCCAACTGTAAACGGGTTGAACACCAAACATGCGGTGTGTCTCAAAACAGTTGGGTCGTAACCTCTTTTAACAAAACGTTTTATAATTTTAGCAAATACAGTTGGAAAATTGCCATGACCCAAAATCTTACGAAGTTGTAAACCACATCCCCATAAAAATCGGGTTTTGAAAACCTTCTCGCAGAAGAGCTTTAGATTACTATTGAATTTCAAAACCAAATCAGAATTACGATAGTAAAATTTAGCAAAATATTTACGCAATTTGTAATAGCGGTAGCCCTGTTGAAGAAGTTTATTTGTAATATATTGATTACGTTCATTGAAATCCTCAACAAAACTACACGCTCTGGCAAACCGAATTAACTGAGAAAGTATACCCCATAAGATGTAGCATGAGGTACATCCCCATCCAAATGGGGAAATTTACAATACTAAAATAAAATCATCCCTCTTGTCATAAATTTTGGTATGTATAATATTGTTATCAATAGAGAGATGTAAATCTAAAAATGAAGCACCAGTATCCAAATTGTTAGTTTTAATTAACTGGAGTTCCCGGGGATAAATAGTGTCCACCAATTGACCAAAAAACGGGTTATCCATATTAAGAATATCATCCAGATAGCGTGATGTATTATTAAAAGCAGTAATAATGTCTGCCTGCGTGTCTGGAGAAAGACTCAACATAAAAGTCTCTTTCATAACAATATAAAAACAAATCTGCGACAAGGGGTGCACAATTTGTTCCCATGGGAATACCGATTACTTGTCTGAAAACTGCATTCCCAAACCTTATATAAATGTTGTTCAATAAAAAGGAAAAGGGCTTTACAAACTTCGTCACAGGTCCACATAGTATAATGTTTAACAATACAGCTAGTAAAAAAAGCTTTATCGAAATTGCAGGCGAGAAAGTAACATTCTCCCTGGCAAAAGTCTTTTGAATTAGGGCAGTTAGCTTGTCATTTATCAAATTATGTGGTAAAGTGGTATACAGAGTAGAAAAATCGTATGTACTGAAACCTTATCCCACCTTTTTTGGGAATGGCACAATGTCAAACCAATTATACAATATTTAATTAATTAGTTAAATTAGTTAGATCAAAATTTTGAAATAAACAAGTTCACGGTTTTGTTATGGTCGAGAAAACAATATTAAATGTTAGATATTCTTTTTTTTAGAAGTGATGAAGTATTGCCTTGCATTATAGGTTTAAAAACAGTCTAAAGTTAGCATTGGAGATATATAGAATCTCGAACATTACTTATCTTGAGAGTAACAGATGTACAATTGTAAGACACTTTATATCATAACTACAACTGGTACTTTCTCTAATACAAAACTCTGTATTTTCAAGCTAAGATCAATATTTTACTGACACAGAATAACAATATACTTCACACAATAAAGCTACAAATATCTTTTTTTTGAGTCAACAGAAAGAAGGAAACAAATCTGTTAAATATATGACTTCTCTTTTCGTTCAGACCGTTCAAACAGGACACTGAATAGGCAATATATTATTGTTTTATATAGTAGTAATAGTTTAAATTCCTTATCAATTAAAACGCGAGGTTTTCCAATACTATAATTACCGCACAGGGGGCCGTTTTATCAACATAGGCGTTACTTACACCAGGTTTCTGGCGTAACATTAACTTACGCATTTTTTTTACGTTTTGCGCAAAGCGTTTTATGAAACACATTTTAAATTGGCGTAAATCGCACTAGCGTAACTATGGCGTAAATTGTAAAGAAATGCGTGACACAGTCAACAGCACCTGTTTCCAGTGACGTATTTCTACCGCAAAAGTGTCAACTTGCATGGCCGCTAGACTGTCAAATAAAGAAATCGCCAGAAAAGAAAGATTATCTTACTGGTATATATAAGAAAACAATTTTTCCTTGGAATTTCCTTTCTGTTACTAGTATTCATCAAAACATCAACATAAGTAAACTAAATTTACAGAATTAGTTACCAAAACAAGTAAAATGTCTGTATTGTATTGACCTTGAATTGTACTGCATTTTCGGAAAGGATTACATCTAAATACAGATATATGTGCGTGTTCGCTTTGTGTGCGTTGGTTTAAAATCAGACCGCGTCTTCTCAAAAGACTAGTAACGACCGTGGCTAAGTATTAAATGTAAATTAAACATAAAAGAAGATGACTTTGCAATACAGTTTTTGAAGAATGTGTTGGATTTTGTTCAGACTACATGTATACTTACACACTGACATTTTCAATGTGATACATATATCTATATTTACATTTGTAGTTTGGTACTGAGCATACATCTTGCTTGTTTCAGTTTTCATTACCTTTCTTCATGTATCTTTATCACTTATACACAGCAAATATTATAAATAAGAAATGATTGTATAAAAAAGCATACACAAATATAGTGACAATAAGGAAATATAGGAAGACTATTTCTTCATTCAGTGAATCAGGGCCTGTATTGTGGTCAGCAACATGCATCAGTATTTTACAACTACAATCACTTGTCAGTCTATACTTAAAAAGTTCCACAAAACTACTTGGATCTTGATAGTATGGGGAAATAATACTTCACCTTTATAAATATAAAGTATCTTAGCCTGGAACGCAGCACACTCCAAATTGAACAGCATTGTCATTAGTAATTACAGGAGTGTTCCAATACATAATGCTAACAAACATGCTGTTTATCTTCTCCTATCTAGATGATATAGATATGTACAAGCCAATAAAATATTTCCAATAGAAATGAATGAAAAATTCAGGTAGAATGATACTTCTTGCACCAGAACTTGCTCGCAGTATCTTCTAGGTAAATGCTTAGTTGGCTGAGTTGTCATTAACCACTGACCAAATATTCTAGACAAGAGTTGTGGTTCTAGTATATATACTTCAAATACAAACTTGGTTCTGTTGTGTCTGCATGAAACTTTACTTCCAAATTATGGGTGGGGTTAAGAAAAGTTAAAACTTTACTGATGCAAAGTACATTGTAGCCCCACATTTGGTGACAGAACCATTTATGGTTTCTAGCAGGCCTTTATCTAAAGGTTGAAATTTTATGCACTTTTAGTGCTCATGAACATGACTGTAACAGGGTGAATGTATTTCACAGAAACTATTTCTGAATTAACAGTATAACAAAAGTCATATAAAATAATTCAATAATTATGAGGCTAGAAGTACAATACTGTACAGCTGAAAGTGTGTGAGTGATCACCTAAATAAAGCACCAGTTTCATTAAACTAAATCAGCCTTTTGAACATGCTGAAGAGCTAGCAAAAATCTTTGCATTTAGCTTTAGACAAAATGATTGTTGTGATGTAGCTTAACACAGGTTTGACTGTACTTTAAGCCACCATGTGTGTCCTTTTCTTTTTTGCGTGTCCTTTTAGGTGGGATCTCTTTGAACCCGGGATCTACTTAAATTACTGAATGTTCAAGGAGTAAACACATTTTAGAGACTTTGTTAAAACAAAGTTATAAAAGTTATGAAATACTCAGTTCTGCTGAAATTATAATGGATACATAATTTGTGTGCAAAAGATTGCCTTAAAAGATTTTTTGTGATGTTGGTATGGAATAGTATATTCTTCCAAACACTACTTCATACAGATATCTCAACATGTATAACATGACACTATTCAAGTTCTTGTTTAATGTCTCACTAGTTGTACTTTGGTCTAAATAGAAGCAAAGTACACATATTTGACTTAATAGTCACTTCAGAGGAATGCTATAATTGTGTGCATAAGTAGTTTTCTTCCATAGTGCACACTTCTTTTTCTATGATTCTGTCTTGGCTGTTTTTTTGTATTTTGTTACCAGTTTAGGTAAGTGGGTAGCTGGAGCACATTCCTCTTAAAAATTAATTTACAGTAGATTAATATTTATATGGCTTTTTGTCTGCAATTGACACCTTTAAAGCTGTTGAATATTGTGTTCTCTCTTTG
The DNA here is from genome assembly GCA_022818135.1 of Saxidomus purpurata. NCBI lineage: Eukaryota > Metazoa > Mollusca > Bivalvia > Venerida > Veneridae > Saxidomus > Saxidomus purpurata. Next base: position 50,692,441 of record JAFMSR010000009.1, on the reverse strand, counting down.
AAGTTTTCTGCATACTTGCATTAACCAATATCATAAAGTCTCTCCACCTAAAATGAATACAAAAAAAAATATGAATAAAGATTCTAGTGGTTAAATTGTTGACTATTTATCATCATGCATATTTAATTAAAAACTATTTATTTATACAACTGAGAAAATAAATTTAGTAACTTAACACAGAGATAGTTTATTGTCACAGTTATTAAAAAGTTTTGACTGAAAAAATCTCAAACAATGAATCTAAAAACAAGAATACCATGTTGGAGTCAAACAATTCTATTTATTTACAATCAGTGGGGCTGGGATGAGTGCCGAGGTACCCAAAGTCCAGGTTTGGTGAAACAATTTCCAAATTTGTACAAAAATATTACCTGTTCCATTAAGGGTTAACAAGAAAAACAGAAGAAGGATGAAAAATAGAGCACAGTAAGGCAGTTCGGATATACATGATGTATGAAATAACCGATAGACAATGACTGTTTAACAAAAATCCAGGATAAATATACTTTTATGATAGCTTGTATTTTATTTTCATACACAAGATTAGACGGCCACTTTTTTGATCTTATATTACCAAACATGATACTTTAGTTAAACTTTATTTCAGCAATATCCATTACTAGTATTGATTTGCAGAAGAAGTAAATGACTTATTATGGTATGCACATGTAACCATTTATTAGTTAGAAATAATTGGTTGAGCGCCCATAGTGAAAATTTCTTTGGTATTTAGTTAGTATTTAAGTGGGCACTCCAGTGAAAATTAGGTGTAACAGTGCACGACTGAATGAGTGTATTTTAGAAATTTCATACTAATAATGATGCATTCTTCTTTACACCTTGATGTAACTCAGTGTTTCAATTTTATCATTTGAATTGGAAACAAAACAAAAATACCTTTTGTCTCAAAAACATGATTCAGAATGAGTCAAGCCGTTGTTTACTGCTATCACTAATTAATGATTTAACTGCCATGAGCATACCTGCAACAGACTGATTTCACAGAGATGTTTAGATTTAAAACTCTGTTGACAAGACAAACCTTCGGACCACTTAACATGCTGATTGGCTATAAACTATGACTTCTAGAGCACCAACAAGGTTTTCCTCCGAATTAACCTGGTAACCTTGTTTTTAATCCAAGGTGATCCACACCAACATTCTGACCAATTTTCATGATGATTGGGTTGTTAAAGTAACCCGTATGTCATACTCAAGGTTTTTATCCGGGTGACCTAGTTTTTACCCTCAGATGATTCATATTCGAACTCAGCCTAAGTTTCAACCGTGAAAAAAGTGCAACCTCTATTGTAAACATAATGGTTTTCTATGATTCGAACCTATGAACTAGTTTATTACCCTAGATGACCCATATTAGAAAATCGATCTAGATTTTATCAAGGTCCTCATTCTGACCAAGTTTCATGAGAATCCAATGAAAACTGCAACCTCTATTGCATACACAGGGCGATCACAAAAATCACCTTAAGCACGAAGGTAAGCTTAAAAGAAGCCCATACTCTAAGAGTTAAAAGGCAATTTAAGTAAGCGATGCATTTACAACAGGCTATGTACTGAAATTTACATGGAGTTTTACAGATGTTTAATGATTTTACAGAAAGAAATGGTAAGTTAATTGTAAAAAATCATACCTAACCAAGTGTTATATATCTTTAGCTAACCAGTTTACTTCTAAAAAAATATCTGTGAAATTTAATGATTAATTCTTCAGCATATGGACTTATTTACCTGAAATGTCACACAGCAGACCTATATGTATACTGTATATGATGCTTTAGCTTGCATTTTTACACGCCGCCTCGAGGCGGCGTGTTTATTGGAATGCAGTAAGTAAAATTCCCATAGGGTGACGTAACTACTTTTAGTAACTACTTTTAGACTGTAGACTGATTTCACAGTGTGTTCTTTTGTTACAAGCGGTCTTGTGATTTGAGATAGCGAATCAGTCTAAATTTTACGGAAATAGCCGAGTCTAAATTTTACGGAAATAGCTGATTTTAAACGAATGGGTAGCGGCTGAAGATAGCCTTTTAAACCTACTTTGAATTTTTTTTGAACATGCAGACAATTTTTTTCTAACAGATATTTCAATATACAATGTACTTTACGAAACTACCAAGTTTATGATGTGTCCACTTGGGAAGTCTGGGAAGTTAAATTCGTTTGTTTACATAAATTTGTACCCCCATTCCGAAACAAACGTCTGTACTGGCGAATAACGAAGTTATACGCCCTGGAATTCAATGCCTCGATAGCGCAGTGCTATGTATCCCCGCTTGTCACGCGGGAGATCAAAGATCGAAACCTCCCCGGAGTGGAATTAACTTTATTCACATAGTGGGGAACAAATTAATTTATATCATGGAAATAATTTTTCTTTCGTACAAGAATAATATAAATTGAATCAAATTTATATGTAATAATTCTAGACTTAGGAAATCAAAGTATTTTTTAGCATTAAACACTAACAAATGGTCAGCCATATACAAAATTAGAAGGCAGAAAGATTAGGTTTAGTCAATCAATCACCATACATTAAATCCAACATTACTAATTATCGCAACCCCCACTCCACCCCACCCCAACCCCCACTCCTTTGGCGGAGTTCAAACATTTGACTTGTTGAGTACTTACCACACATTTCTTAAGACACCCACTGAAACTGTAATTGTAGCTTTTCTTGTTTTTTATCAATTGTACTTTGCTACATTACCAGAAAAAAATGAATAAAAATGAATCTTTTATTCAAGGACAGGATGGCAAACATGTTTTGAAAGCAGTTATTGACTGAAAAGTACACAAGTGATACATGTAACTATTAAATATGTCTCTATAAATAAAGCACAGACTGAAAGTTAATAGATTTACATGTCTTTTTGATTTTTTATCAATTGTACTTTACCAGAAAAACAAATTACGTATTTTAATCAAGAACAGAATGGGAAACATGTCTTGAATGCATTTAATGACTGAAAGTGCGCATAACTGATAAAAATGTCTGTAGTGCAGACTGAAATTTATTAGAGACAGACATTACATTTCATGTATTATGTCCCATTATCCCTTAAAGTGAATTTAATGCCACTTACATGTGTTTTGAAGACATTCTTATACATTCGGTGGTTCAATATCCATTATTTCTACATGAAACTATGACAAGAACATTTAAAAACTAAAAATCTAGAAAAAATAATTACATGTAGGTGGCCTACAGTTACATAAATATACATGTTTATAGGCACTTCATGATGCATCTGTACTTGTACAGATTATTGGCAAGTATTCGATCTCATTTACTAGTCTCTACTTTACACTAATGCAAAATCGGACACCAAAGTTTTTATCCATATTATTTATTTCTAAAACTGATCGTGTTATTATAATTATAAAGTAAACAAGCACTGGCTGAGTTGTTTGTTTATTTCGCTTTTCTTCTTTGATTTTGTACTTTTTAGAGATAAAAAAAAGCATACTGATAAATACGCAGAAATCACCGGTCCAAAAAACACTTCGAAAGCCATGGTTGAGTACGTAGAGGCAATGACTAGAAATCGCTGTAACCTTTCACAAATTGCGGGCCATGGGTTCGAGCCCTGCTAGGAACCATCATCTCTTTACAGTTCTTGCTGACCCTAGGGTTCTAGTAAAGGCAAATCCAGCAACAATGTTTAAGTAAACAGCACCTGAAAAAATGAGTGAAATACCATTGACCCAAGCATTAAATCATAACAAACGAAAAATCAATACTAAAATTTAATCATGAAACTGTACCACATGCAAGCAGGATTCAAACTCGGGATGCTCAGTTTGTTAAGCCTACACTCTACCATGTCACCATAAAAGCTTGCTCAATGGCTAGAAAGTACAAGTGCTGTATTATGGTATTCACCCTCTAATATAATTATATATGATACAAAGATTTAAGTTTTGCTTGGTGAAAAGTGCAAATGCTGCATGTCATGTCAGTAATTATAAAGTAACTTTGGGGAGAAAACATCTACACAGTGACTCTAACCCATGACCGTCTATCATGCAAGATAGATGATTATGTTCTAACTAAATTCATTAAACTATTTGACATCATTATTGTAGCTATGTCATGCGGGGTATAGGCCCGGCCAGCACCGTCCCAGCTCATTATTGGCGCCGCCGCTGACGGCGGCGGCCTATTATGGAATAGTTTTTCCGGAAGTACATGGTAGAAGCGGTTATTAGAATGCGAAGAAAAATGGTTTTAACTGTATGCTAAAATAATACGAAATAGACATTAAAATATTGATTATACACATTTCCTTCATTAAAACGTAATTGTTTAATTGTAATGTTCCTTTTCATATCTTTTAGAAAAAAATACGAAAACGCAAAACAACTTCTCCCTTATCGTTTTGCAAAATTATAATATCAGCTTATTTTTTACCATGTGCTTTAAAGTCAGTCTCCGTGGTGTAGTGGGTAAGCTGATGACCGCCTAATTTTACGAGTGGAGGTCAAACCCAATTTTTTAAAAAAAAAATTCTTCCTTTTTTCAGCTTTTAAACCACCATGGTTTTAAACGTTTTCTGCAAATATTCATAAAAATTTTCATTCAAATCGAACTAATAATGATTGCTTATCAGAAAGCTAATTTTAGCTATTGAACGCCACACATGTACATTACTTGAGAACGTATAAAAATTGAGAAGCATTAATTTTGATTAATTTTACAGATTAAACATGAGAATAAAAGTAATGCTACCTTCACACACACGGATTTGTCTTACGAATCCTTACGTATGGCACAAACTCGTAAAAGTACACGGATCATTACGATTTGGTCACTTTTATGAGTTATTACGATGTATTTACGGCAAAAATCTACGATTGCTTCCGAGTTACCACGGATAAATACGAGCAATACAAGCTTTTTATGGATTGCTACGAGTATGTTACGGAATGTTACGATTCATCTAAATAAAGCTTTTACGTGTAAATTACGACCTGTTAACGTGTTGTTACGAATAGTTGCGAGTTAGTTACAAGTATTTACGAGTCAATATGTTTTTGTTTTTTGCAAAAAAGTATGCAATTCTCTATGTATCATTTGACAACTGACATCCAGCAGAAGTTTCTTAGGGAATTTGAAGTTCATCCATCTTTAAAAACAAATACAAATGTTTAAAAAGTATTTCTACAAAATGTAGAATCACTAAAACCACTTTTAATAAAGTTAGTAAAAATGATACTGCAAAGAAAAGTATTTTTACCCTTGTTTCCGATCATTTCGTTTGCTTGGTTACCGTGAAAGTTAATAATTGTGAAAATTAATGTTTATGATGTTACACCATCCACTACTGTAAAGTAAATTGTTCTAGAGGCAGAGTTTCTTTTTCAATCGACAATAGCCGCCATCTTGATTTTGACTTGCGTCTACTCTTGACATGGTGCAAAAGTTACGCCAAGTTTTACGTCTTTATGTTACGCCAGCTGTTGATAAAACGCTCTTTTTGCCAAACATAGCAGTTACGCCAGAACGTACGCCAAAACATGTGTTGATAAAACGACCCCCAGATGCTTGGTCGTAACACTCGATAATTTGCGTATAAGTTTAATTTGTGACGGCGAATCTTCTTATCACGTTCATTGGATTAAACGATCATTTAATTTGCGGTGTTTTTGTTGAGAAGTGACTTTAACAATTAGCGCGTTTGCGTTTTTGTTCTTTATCAACAATGAAATTATTAGTAGCGTGTTTGCGTAGAAGTAAATTGAAAATTAGCTTGTTTGCAGACATATTATCGCTGTTTTTTCGGACCGTTTATTTATCAATGAAACATAATTACTGCTCGTGTTTTAATTGTTCAGACAACAGAAACAATATCGATGTTTTTCATTTTTTTATTTCTGTATTACCTAAACACCGCATATTTCTGACGCAACCTTATGTTTCTGTTGATCTCTGAAGATTTAACAGTGTTTTTCCATGTTATGAATCAATGTAATTTTTGAATGCTACACACGTTGTAATACTGTTTAATGCAATAAAGATATAAAATATATGTCATAGAGATATGGATTGAATACTACCACTACCACCACCACCACTACTAATACTCATAATAATGATAATAATAATCTTTATTCAAATGCAGAAGGATACAAATAACAACAGACATAAGCTAATTCGAGCTTTTGAACAAGAATTTGACTGCACAAGAAGTACCGTATGGTGGTCTTATCGTGAGACAAAACCGGAGAACACGGAGAAAACCTACCTATTTTTGTTGTGATAGATTATTATCAGAAATTTGAGGCCCAGTTGCACAGTGCCATTTACAGTTACAGACCCACAGTAACAAGAGAGATGCTGTCAGCTTCAGCAGTTGCATGCCTAACCATTTATCAATAGTGTAACTGGTGAGCTAACGTCTTCATTTACATCTGTCATAAGTAACCACCATAAATCAAATGTTCTCCTAGTAGTTCTTTATTTATTTTATTTCTCTTTTATGGCAAAAATCAGAAAGAGAAGTTCTTGGTATCAGATATTTGAATAATGACCGGGAAACTGTGAGTTGTTTGAAACAGGCAATTAGTTAGATCTGATTTGTCTGGCAGAATAGTATGAGTATTACTCAAATATTTTAAGTAGAAAGATTTGTAAACAAGCTAAGCCCTAATTTTGATTTGCTTGTTTTTGTGGATAAGACCTCTGCCCTAACAGTGTGTACTAGTATTATATCATCACTAGTGTTTGAATATATGTCTAATAATTCATTTGTAAATACGTGACTTTACAACAGTTACAGCATAGTTTAAGTAATAGATGGGTTGTACAATAACGGATTCGTTAGTGACAGGATACGTTTACAGTGATAGTTCAGTGTTTTCTGTATTTACAGCAGAATAAAACGTTTTGTACTATCAACAGATGAGCTACAGACTGAAGTGAACAAATATTCGTCGTGTATTGCATTCAATTAAAAGTTTTTATTCCAAAAAAGAATTTTGAGATATTGAAATTAGATGGAGGTTCCGTAGAAACAAGTGTGTCGTCCTCTTACACTTTGTCAGAATAACCAATCATTTTGTGAAATCTTATTAAAAAAGGGGCATAACTCTGTCAAATATTACCTTGTCCTACACAATTTGGCGGAATAACGACCCTTTTGTCATAAACAATGCAATTTGAAAGTTTGATGAAGAAATCTTAAGAAATTGCAGGCAAAGTTATAGCCAACGTTAAGTTTTTGTGACGGGCGGACCGACGGACAAAGCGATCCCTATATATCGCATTTTCTCCGAAAGGGCAACACAAAAATGATTTGAAATGAATATTCCTTGTACAGTGCACTTATTTCTTGGCAACGGACTACTGATTTTATACAGAGAATAACAGTATGTCGGTTCAATTTAAGATAGTGTGTACATTGGCTGCTACATATCCCCAGGAAATTTATACAAAATACTAAAACACAATCAGTTGCGACATGTAACCGAGCATGGCTGGTCATTCCCTACCTATGCATATGTTCTTGAACTACAGTTTATGCACGTTCCTTCCTTTCCAGACAATTGAGCCAATCCTTACCAAGTGTTTCCTTTAAGCGAATGCAATCCAGTAGCAAACTGAAATTAACTAAATACCGCTGCTTCTTATTTTTTTCCAGTTTAATTTCAAATTGGGTCCTGGTTGAACTGCATTCAATACGATCCCACACTAGTGTTGGGCTCCCTTATCATTTACTTCACTGAATATGTAGATATATCTTCCTTTCCAAAGATCCCACATTGTGTTGAGGTCCCTTATCATTAATTAAATGAATAATCTCAATGAAACACTGATCATAAGGTCCTTCATCTTTTAAAGATAATAACTGATGTGGAATTTCAATAACAGATACTGATGCAGTCCACTTGTCGTTTGGGATCACTTATCTAAGACCGTGAAGAATTTTCTGACTTTACACAATTAATTTTTGTTCGATGTTACGTTATTACGGTAATACACATCGCAAATGTTTTTATTGTGTTGGTTCAAATGTACATGTGTAATCGATAAATAGAGAATAATGGGATAGAGAAAGTTTATCTGGCAAGGTGGACGAATTTATCGGGTGAGCAATTAACTATTATTCTATTTATCCTGTCATTATTTCTCACATTGAAAACACACCTTGAAATGTTTGGTTTTATTGTGATACTAGCTTTAACATAAGAAAACAATATGCGGACTGGACACACGCAGACAAAAAGTAGTTCATATTTAAATTTATTCTATGTCGGAACAATGTGCATAACGAAGAAATATATCATGTTCATTATAAAAACAAAAATAATATCAAACAGGGAATGCCACGTACCAAAAACGCAGCCTCCCCAAAACGAGCCCCACAGCACCCAGAAGTGCACACCACCAACACACACACACACACACACACACACACACACACACACACACGCACACGCACACACACACACACACACACACACACACACACACACACACACAATCATGTACACACACAAACATACACTACCAACACACACAAGCATACAAAGCAAACACACGAGGACAAAACGAACAATTAACGGAACACAGGTAAATTTGAGATTCTAATTGGTAAAGAACCTCAGTATATGAGACCGTTTACACCAAGTGGAGCCTCGTCATTTTTGCCTTTTCTGACTGTGTAAACTTTGTTTACGTTCAAAAGAAAATGGCCGCTGTGCAACTGTTTCGAAAAGCAGGGATACTCAGAAGAATTAAAAAGAAAATTGGACGAGAAAAAAACAAGAAATAGATAATATTATTGACATAAAAGTAAATGGCCTAATAATAAGATCGAAAGCGATAAGCACTGAGGGAAATGAAAAAAATAGCAAGTATTTTGCGAACCTAGAAAAACAAAATGCGGAAAAGAAAACTATATACAAATTGATCATCAAAGACAAAGAAATTACAAATCAAAAAGACATAATAAAAGAAGAAGTAATGTACTATAGTAAATTGTATTCAAAAAAAGAACAAAACAGGTTCACATGTGTCGGAATACAATTTCTTTGCAGGTAATAATAATAAATTGAATGAAGAAGATAAAACAAAATGCGATGGTCAACTAACGGAACATGAATGCTTTCAAGCACTAAAAGAAATGCAAAATCAAAAAAGTCCGGGGTCAGATGGAATATCCGTAGAATCTTATAAATTATTTTTGGAAAGATATAAAAATATTTTATTTAGAATCAATAAACTATTCATACAAAATTGGAAAGTTAAATGATCTACAAAAACAAGGAATTTTGTCTTTACTGCCAAAACCAAATAAAAATACATCACTATTGATTAACTGGCGACCAATAAGTTTATTAAACGTAGATTATAAAATAGCAACAAAGGCGATAGCAAATAGGTTGAAAAGAGTTTTAAATACATTAATAAGTCAGTCGCAAACAGGATTTGTAAAAGGAAGGTATATAGGAGAAAATGTACGCACAATATTTGAAACTATCGAATTTTTAAATGAACACGAACAACCAGGTTTACTTTTCTTCGCTGATTTTGAAAAAGCTTTCGACAGCCTAAACCATGAATTCATGATTAATTGCTTAAAACATTTTAACTTTGGCAACTCATTTATACGATGGGTAAATACCTTTTATACAGATATATCGAGTATCATATTGCAAAATGGTCATTTTTCTGAACCTGTTCAGATACAACGAGGTGTCAGACAAGGAGCCCTCTATCACCCTCCTTATTCATTCTCTGTATAGAATTGTTAACAAACTACATTGCTAAAGACAAAATCATAAAAGGCATAAAAATTCACGAAAAAGAAATCAAACAATCCTTATTTGCAGATGATGCAACTTTTTTCGATAATGGTACTAAAGAATCATTTGAAAAATTAGTATCAGTAATAACAAACTTTGAATATGCGTCTGGTCTCAAACTAAATAGTGACAAATCCGTTATTATGCGAATTGGATCACTAAGAAAAACAAATTTAACATATTGTCAGAATAAGAATTTTACATGGACGTCAGAAAATGCAAAAACATTAGGTATGATTTTTACAAATAATCCACAACAAAATATCACATTAAACTTAGATCCAAAACTTATTGTAAAGTTTTAAGGAGTGTGTTTTTGGGGTGGTGTTGGTGGTGCCTTGGGACTTGGGGCGTTTGGGAGGCTGCGTTTTTGGTTGGGGCTTTCCTTTTTTGATTTAATTTTGTTTTTATTTTTTTTTAAGTGTTTAAAACAATGGCAACACAGAAAACTCACTTTACTTGGCAAAATTACAGTTATTAAGTCATTTGCACTTCCAAAACTAATATATCCCTTATCGCTACTACAAAATCCACACGAGGTCATTTTGAAAGACATAAGTAAAACGATGTATAATTTCATATGGGACGGTAAACCAGATAAAATCAAACGAGAATTGCTGACTTTAGAATATGAATTAAGAGGTTTAAAAATGATAGACATAAAAAAATATATGTATTTAATTAAATCTTGTTGGATAAAAAGACTTACTGACACTAAAAACAAAGGAGATTGGAAAATATTTTATGAAAATATAATAAAACAATATGGAGGATACCTTATTTTTGATTGCAATATCAGTGTAAAAGACGCAGAACAATTATGTCCAAAAAATAGCTTCTTCTCAGACATATTAAAAGCGTGGTATTCAATAAAGCCATTCGAGCACAACGTGGACGGAAAACAGATAATTTGGAATAACTCTAAAATAAAAATACAAAAAGAAATGGTTTATTATGAGAACTGGTATGATAAAGGTATAAAACATCTAGAACATTTTTTTGATTACAGGAAAAAATAATTTTATACTTTTGAGATGTTTCAACTTTTATACAGTATACCAAATAAAGACTTCCTAAAATACTATCAGCTTATTAGAAATGTACCAAAGAAAATCAAAGACAACTTAAGAAAAGAACATTTATCCAACTCTCCGAGAGAACAATACCTTCAAGAAAAACTAAAACAATCAAAACAACCGAACAAAATGTTGTATTCAATACAAAAACAAAACATTAAAATGTTAAAATTAAAAACTGAATCAGCATGGGAAAAAAGCCTTCAAAAACAGGATCTAGATTGGAAAATAATTTATTGTAAAATTTTCAAAACAACCATTGATACAAAACTAAGAAATTTCCAGTACAAATTTTTGATGCGCTTAGTCCCAACAAATGCTTACTTATTCAAATGTAAATTAATACATTCAAAACTGTGTGATTTTTGTAGCATGTATGAAAACAATTGAACATCTTTTTTGGACATGTAGAGTTTTTTTTTTTTTTTCATCCTCTTCAGAAATGTTTTTTCATCTCAATTCATAAATTAAAACATATGGAAACGTTCTGATCTATTCTCATTAACTCTTAAAAATCTTCTTTGCTACTTTTTGCACCACAGAATATGTGGCCTCTTTGACAAAAACATCACTTGACTTTATAAACAAAAACAAAATTTTTTTTCATGTACTTCAAAAAAAAATAATTGAATATTGACAACTGTATAAATTATTTTGATATCTCTATATTATTTGATTTTGTGTACATGAATATCAGAAATAAAAGAAAAAAAAACTGTTTCGATTTTCTCTACGACGTTTGTAAGCACTGCAAACGTTTTTCGGAAAAATAATTAAAATCCAAAGACCTTAAAACTTACATTGTTGCTATTTTTTCCTTTGTTTATTCCCAGACAAAATGGGTTACGAACATAGAATCTCATTCCAGTCGATCAAGCTGAGGCTCCGTTTCCATGAATTCCAATCCCATTTTTTTTAAATGAAAGCACTGTCACTGACACTAATTAGTACTCTTCAAATTAATATTTTTCCTTTCTGCAACTATAGCTGCTGCTGACAGGTCATTCATGTACAAATTCAGCCTCTGGAATGACGAAATAAAATACCGCCAGAACAGAGGAAAATCTTAAATAAATGTCCTTTTCTTACCTGTTTATGCACGATTTCAATTGTCTTTCTAAAATAAAGCGAAGTCCTTCTCTAATAAAACGCTGCTTATCCTTATTTGTGTCACATGACTTAGCCGAAGTTCAAGTAATAAATTGAAACTTGGAAATCTTTCAATTAAATACACTAGGTACAAATAATGGCTACAAAAACATTACAGCCTCCTTGACGTAAACTTGAACTGATGACGTAATAAATTCGAAATGGGACCAGTTTATCGGAAATTATTTATTATGTGACTGCAAGTATTACAAATTTCATAATAGGCCTAGTGTATAGCTTTGCTTTGGAGTGGATAGTGTACATGGTGAAAAGTAAGTGCTCAAGTATGCTCAGGTGTGCTAAACAATATGATTGCATTGCCTTATTTAGCGATGACAGCGGATCAATACGATACTATTGGTATATCTGCCACAATAGTAAACATCTGTTGATAAATATCTGTAGTTTCGCTTTTAAGCAGAAAACATATAGAACTATTCAAAACATTATCTTCTTTTGTAGTCATTAAAACATAAGCTATAAGCTATATTTGCCCTGATGATATAGTGACACCGGTTGGCAAATACAAATAGAAAACTCATACAGTGTCATTATTTTCATTTTTATATAGATATATATCGAGTGAGTTGAGATAAAAGCTTGTGAAAGTAACATTCGTCTCCGTTCTGAACTCCATTTGAGCCATTTTGACGGTGTGTCCGTATCTAGGTCATGTAAACAACGAAATCAGAAAGCATAGTTATAACATGTTGCAATCAATTTTTTTGTGTCATTTGCCACAACAATGCATAGCAATATACATACATGCAATCTTTTCACATGTCTACCTATTTAAATGTGTAAATTATGCTTTTAAACATCGTCCTAGTTTTACCCGATGAAACTCGAAAACTCATGGAAATCGAAACTCGGTTCAACTAATTTCATATTTTGGAATCCACCCCCCCCCCACCCCAGAGGTTCAACATAGGATTTTCCCTGTATAAAATTGCCCATCAGTTGCTCAAAATTGTTCCACGCCAAATTTCAAGAGAAACATCTTACATCAGCTTTTGATTTAACGGTACCACCATTAGCATCCGTCATTTGCCAAACGCAACAATTTACAAATAGTAAATTTTTTCTTTCTCTTGTTTTTGTGGAAAGTGAGGACTAGTCAAAAGTTGAAAATTATTGAAACATTAAGCAATATAATTATCCATTGCCAAAATTTCCCCACCGACATTTATAACAAGCTTTTAAATGTTTGCGGTAAGCAATTTTACATTGCTGTAAAGTTTACATGACTATACGACTGCAATTCTTCTACGTAGACTAGTATTGAAATTTCCAGTGAATCTTAGACTGAATCTGATTGTTTAACCAAGCCTCTTCAAGTCAACACCAATGGTGAATTTGACCTATTTGACTATACATTAAGACCTATTTGATACTATAAATTAAAAAAGCCTACAATTTTTGTCAATGTTTATGTTGTTGTTGATAAATATTCACATATTTCACATAGTCTGTAAGCCGAACTGTGCATTGTAGCACATTTATTTCCACTGACTTTTAATTTTCCTTCATACTGTGTAAATACATTCAAGTTCCGGTAATAAGAGCACCATTTGGACCGGCATAATGTGGTCTTAATATTGAAATGGTTTTTTTTATCGAGACTATAAAATGGACCATTTGGTTCCGGAATATTAGGTCTTAATATCGGGTGGTCTTAATAGGGGAACTTTACTGCATAACATTTAACTTAGCTATGTATATATTTTGAATGATTTTGTCGATAATTAATACATTAATTATATTTGTGTAAGATTGTGCCAAGAGTTTTCCAAGTGAACTAGCAGTACTAACTTGATACGATTTTGTTGATTAGATCATTATATTTTCATCTTCACTCAGACTAGCCCAATATTTCCAAGAAGAAAAAGAAACAGCGATTACAAACTGAAAGTCGTTTTATAGTAAGTATCTGTAGTAGCATAGCAACTAGCCTATGTATTAACCAATTTTTTTCATTCGCCAGTACTTTTCTGCAGAAGAATAATGCAGTTCAAATTTGCATGAAATTCCCCCACCGAATAAAGCGTTTTATTTATTGCCCGCAGAATGACGTCAACATGTTGTCTCAACGTCTGCGCTTTATCTATTACAACAATATGAAATACCTGCTACGTCATTTTTATCAAATTGCTATACTGATTTTCACTTGGTTGTTGATTCTAGCATTATCTTTTACATTTTATATTTTAATATATCTTTTTTGAGAAATTAATTTTTTTCACAAAACTGAACGAGTCCCTTTAAAAGGGGTAGTACTTGCTGCTCCGTTCTTTGCGAAAAGGACGTGTTGCTCGCATTTTCAGATAAAATTATTTGTTTAAAAATGATTTTCGAACAATAATAGTTAAGCCATGAGAAGAATAAATGTAAATATAAAGAAATGAAATTATTTTCGGCGGCATTTATGCGGTCTTAAATGTCCCGGTCAAAGTGGCAATTCACCAGTAAAGCACTAGCATGCATTTTGAAAATGCCATTTTATCCGAGGCATTTAAGATCGCATAAATGCCCCCGAAATGAAATTCATTGCTTAATTATGTATTGATGTTCTCTGCTTGCAACTCCCAATGTAAATGCAAACTTGAATTACAAATATGCAATATGTACACTCAACAACTTTTCTAAGTATACACCTCAAGTTTGTGTCATATCAAAATCATTTTGAAAGATACGGTCATGAAAATTTGTCAACAAATTATTGGATTCATTCTCTCAATACTCGTTATAAAGTTAATGAGCATATATGATGATTACATTGTCTCAGAGAGTTTACATCACCGCACCCCTAAATGTGAAATTCACAAAATCGTAAATTTTTGTAATTCTAAATTTCTGCTAAATTTTCTAGAACAGCAAAGTTTTTGTTAAAAAACGGTTTCTGGTACCAATTTCATATATCCCGCTTTGATAAAAATATTATCTCAACGCTCAATTTATTAACGGAGTTGATCTGTCGAAACGTTATAAGAATTACCTTTCCCATGCATTTATCAAACAAACCTCGTCAATTGTATCAATTGGTTCGATACAGTGCTTTTTTTCTCCAACGTGACGTTTTCACACCACAAACTGACCATTAGCGATTCATGAAAAGTACCAAATACCAATTCTTGAAGACGAGTACGTCCAAGCCACAAATGAGTTGAAAAAAACATTAGGGTGCTCATTTTCCGTCAAATCTTCATCCGATTGAAATGATATGGGACACAATAATCGGGCAAAAGTCTCAAATTTCTTTTGTACACTTTACATCTGCCAAAGAACATCCTCGTAAAGAATTTGAATAATCAAACATTACAATATGTCTGTTAATTTTATTTTAGTGAATCATAAATGGTCGTATGTGTTACACGCAGATTGATGACAGTCTGCTTATTTTAACGTTTTGTGACTTTTGAATATTGGGGTTACTGTGTTTACAGCGCTGTGGACCAATGAGTTTGGTACCTATCTTTATAACTCTGATAGAATACTAAATATCAATCTTTGATCTTATGACTTTGAAATATTCATCAAAATATCTTGAAAATTGAAGAAACTACAAAATGTCTTTTAGGTGTATACTTAGAAAAGTGGTTGATTGTATAGCCACTTAATATGATTTATGTGTGATCAATCAGTTAGTGTAATTGCAACCTTACTAGCTTCTCTTAGTGCTTGAAAACACTAAAGGTATGGCAAACGAAATACACATTAATCCTTTAAACTAAACGTTTTACAGTTAAACCCATAGATACACACCTCTAAAACCCATCGTTGCAGGAGCCGTTCGCACATTTATACTTAAACCGTGGTTTAAACTATTAGACTGTAGTTTAAAGTCTGTTAAACCCAGGGTGTGAGAGACGGCGAATCAAATAAGCTGAAACCACGGTTTAAAGTGTCATGTGACTCGTTGCATATAAGCCTTTAAACTGTGGTTTAAGACTTTAACATGGGGTTTTACGCGTCAAGTGCACGTTAATTCAATTAACTCTTAAACCTATAGTTGAACACCTCTTAAACCCGTGGTTTCAAGTGCCGTTTTTATTCATTCACCGATTATATCAAAAACATTGATCTGACACACTCATTAAAAAGACTTAGTTTGCTTGTATATTTGTTATAATAAAATTTATATAACTTTGACAATCAGTCACCTAGGACTATAACAGGCTGTTGCTTTATTTGGTTGGACTCTCGTGTAAGCTGTTACTTCTAACCTGTTCCGTTATTTGACAATTTGCAATATTTTCCGAGGTGAAATAAGAAACTTTGGCGACCCACTCCAAGTGTAACAGGGTATAGTATATGAAATAAACTACATTTCCGTTAAATATTGTTTACTTATAACATAGTTTGTACAAATAGCATATTTCATAGATTTTAAATTCTCATACAACACCGGAAAAGACCGAGCCAATCAAGAAAATTCACTTTTGTATGCATTAATCAATTTTGCCACAACGCAACAATGTAACGGCATGACATCAGTTTACCAAAACATAGTTCCTGGGAAGAACCAGTACTGCACTCCTTTTTTCCGTAAGAAACTGCCAACAATATATGCTGGCCGTTACTCACAAAGACAACTGAAAAGGCAACAACATTCACAAATACCTTACCCCCGTAAAAAAAGAGGCATTTGAATCTGGAACTGTCGTCAACGCCGTGAACCGCTGTCAACGCCAGAGTTTGTACACTGTGTACAACAACTATAAAATAATTTAAGAATTGCAAACGGGTTAAAATAAAACACTCATTCTAGATTATGGTGATATCATTTTATATAAAAAACTAAAACGAAAAGTTTTAGGTTTTGTTAAAAATGATAAAATATTTCTATCATTAGTAAAACAATGGTAAAAAATCTAGAATGAAAGATTGAATAATTCCAGCAGAGCATTATTTTATAGATCGATATCTAAGTGCATTTTCGGGATTGGCTCGGTCATGTCCGGTGTCGTACGATATTTTACAGTTGATGAATTATGTCATTTGTACAAAATACGTTCTAGTACACATTTGTTTACGGACAGTTTATTTTATAAATGGTACCCTGTCAGACTAGAACTAAGACATTATCTGTTACAACAAAGATTTCAAACCTACTCATCTTGGCAATAACATAAATGAAACATCGTCGTTTGCAAACATTTATATTCAATCTTGAAACGCATGCTGCTGTCTAACAGTTATAACAGGAGACAGTTAACTTAAAAAAATAACTATTTTGTCTTAAAGGGGTCTTCTGAAAACTTCCATGGCATTTAGTTTTTGTAGAACTGTATTTGAATTATTAGTATGTTTAGAAGATTGCAAATTTAATAAATAACGACGTATTGGAATTCCTCCAGAAAACGAGCTTAAAGGAGACTGTTAGCTATGTTGTTTCTAAAACAAAATTAAAAACACAGCCTGTTAAATCATCCATTTGACGATTGACAGCAAAATATAAACAGATAAAAAAGTAAAAAGAAACTCTTGAAATAATTTTCGACATTTTCGGCAGGTTCTAAAATACAAACCAAATATTTAAATGTGTTATATACAAATTTTATTGTTTTGTTCCAGTTGCAAAATTTAAACATGTTTTATCTAGTTATGACTATTGTATTTGTAATCTACATTGATTTTTTTAAATCAAACCCGCTTTCATCGCTACCTAAAAGCAATGAAGTATTTTTTAAAAGCATTCAGGCATTAGTATTTAACTAAACGTTTGATCTCTGAAATTGGCAAAAATAGGCGATGAAGGACGCTCTATTTGGTTCTTTCTCACGAACAGTACTGCGTTATTTCCAAATAATGCGCAGGTGCTAAACAGTCTACCTTTTCAGAAATATGCACATATACATTTGGTTAAGTACAGACTGTTTTCTTTGGTCTTATATTTGAAGATGTAAAGTACTGGGAACCGCAAACACTATTATTCAAGCAGATACATATGTGTCATTTAATTATATTATATCACTCTGCATAAATATTTGCATTTTTAAGTTGAGGAATAACGAAACAATTATGTAATTTTTTGGCACAAATCACCTGTAAATATACATCTTTATTTTGTGTTTTGTTTATACTAATGCATGCAACCCTACGAAGATGAAGATACTTGTATATGTAAATATTCATAAACGTGTAAACTGAAGCATTGCAACATATAAATACAAGTACATTATTCAATATCATTTGGTGGTTTACAAGGTTCGAATGGAAAAGTCCATTTTTTCATGTCACTTATTGTCTTTTCAAATTTCTCTAAATTGTTCATTCTATAGCATATTTCACACATAGCATTGTGGAATACAGAATGATAACTATTCAATGACGTGTATTGATTTTTACGCATTAAAATATTTAAATATGTCTCATTGGAAATTGAGTTCAGATAGTTTCCAAGCTCTTTGGCATTTTTAAAATTGTCTGCTGGTATGAATGTCCCTTCCGGCAAAATTTGCCTACTCTGTCCTTTAAAGCCCCCACGTGACACCAAGACTGTATCGTAATCAAAATTTTCAAAAATCTTTTCGCTAAAGTAATTATTACAGAAAGAATTTTCAAAGGCCAAGTAAAATTTATAACTATTAATTAATCCAAAACAGTCATCGTGTACAAATCTTTTGCCACAACTCCACTTAGTGCCGCATTGTCCAAGAACATCTACTTCAATATACTTCTGAAGTTCTTCTATATACCTTAATCTCATTGCTGGGGTATCGCAGTGAGACATTATAAGGAGCGCTATTTTACTTTTTTTCCGCATAATGTCTTGATTGTTAGTATTGTAATGTCCCGACTTGGCCTTAATTTTACCGTATGGTAAATGTATATCAGATATACTTCTGTCATATGTCATAGTCCAGTTAAAAACATTGTTTTGATTCCACATCATGCTTTGTTCACTCCACCTATATGGTGGTTCATGCTCATAAAATATCCAGACTTGACCTCTTGGTCGAGTAAAAGGCAGCTTTACCGGTATCAAACGACCAGTGAAAATTACTGCATCACTTTGTCTTGCATCAGTATTTATATATGACATCTTGCAATTGTCATATATACATCCATAAAATCCACTAAACATTGCATCTGGTCTGTACGTTAAAAATACAGGAGGATTAAGCCATGTTATTTTAAAGAATTTAGCGATGTGCTGCCCGTCACGTCTTTGTGTAATATTATCCTTACATTGATTCGGTATAATGTTAGCCTACAATATATATAAAAACAACTATATGTTTTAAAATAAAACGTCTGAATGAATAAAATATTTAAAATTGTAGTTATATCAACGTAATGTAGTTTTAAAATATTTAAAAAATCACAGGTTTACTTACGTTAATTGCTATGTCATACAACCACTTACACTGGAAGTTGAAGTACGTCGAATTTGTAGCAAGATTTTGCGTAATGTAAAGAATACTGCAACTGTAAAGAAAACGTTTCGTAAAGAAATGTAAATCCTCATATTTCAATGAATGAAAGCTCAATTTCATTTACAAAACATGTAGTGTCATCAGGTTAGTTCGTTCGTATGTGTAAGTTTTCTAAAAATAGCGTTATGTAGTCTTGATTGGTCGAAATGAATGAAATAGAAACATAAGCTGCTTAGAATTAATTCCAGACAGTCGAAGCAGGGGATTGAATCCTGTCTACCGCATCAAAAAGCGGTACGGGAATATATATATTTATTCAAGATGTACATTTTGTATACAAATATTAACACTCTAATACTCTTATCGTTTTAAATTTTTTTTTTTTTCGACAACGTCTTGAAAAAATCATTAAACATGATAAAATTTATAAGGCACACAAAATTCCGTTTGGGAAATATCATACAAAGAGTCTTCAAAAGTTTTGAAATTAAAGCACATGAAGTTATACAGAATAAATCATTTACTAAACACTAGTATCAACTTTGAGCTGAAAGCATCCTTTACACAATAATAAAGA
Source organism: Saxidomus purpurata (assembly GCA_022818135.1). NCBI lineage: Eukaryota > Metazoa > Mollusca > Bivalvia > Venerida > Veneridae > Saxidomus > Saxidomus purpurata. Next base: position 50,672,426 of record JAFMSR010000009.1, on the reverse strand, counting down.
CATATTTTCAAATCAACAATGTTGATTATTTTCTGCAATTAACGAATCATTTGACACTGTATTAGTCCTTTAAATAGATTAAACGATGCAGATACAGACAAATCGATCAAGTTTTAGTGTGTAATCCCTAATCTCCAAGTTAAGTTTTTCTGGTCAGTGTCCGTCAATCCTACGGTCTGAATATATCCACCATAGCCGCCTAGAATTAAAGAAGCTGAAGCAACTAAATTGTGTTTTATCAAAGTGGTTCAGAATTTGTCAAGTAACATTTATCATAACAAATTACAATTTCAGTTGTTATTAAAGAAACATAATTGTAGTCTCAGGGAGGAAATTAAATATATTTTTATATCTAAAGTAAAGGTCTTATGTAACAGTAATCTTTTAAATTACAAACATCACAAAAACCTTCAAGTGGTTCATTTCCTGAAAAACAACGGCGCATAGTCTAGATTCGCTTTTGGTTTAAACTGTTGTAATAATCAAAAAGAGGGTCATGTGTATACTAGCGTATATATACAATTCCATATAAAAATATACATACAAAAGTAAGACATCCGATGGTTACCATTAATATCAAATGTTGATGGTAATATAAGACATGAAATAACTCTTTAATGTAGTATACAACTCTTCTCCGACACCAGACGTCAAAAAGCGATTTTCTCCAATTGTGAGAAAAACTGTAAATTTAACATGTTGTTTGTATTTTGTTCGTTTTAATTTTATTATTTTTCACTACGTTTGCTACGTGTAGCAACGCGACGTCGAATGTCAATGGTGTAAGATGGACGTTTTAAATTTGTAAACGGTTAAACTATGCACTTATTGTAATTCCAAAAACACCAAATGCCAGCTCCTTATCTGATGAACACGCACATATAAGATTTCAGATGTTCTGCCGTCAGTATCGCCTACGCAAAACGTTTAATAGTAACTCTCCACCCCTTTTTCACCAAGAATTGTGACCCCGACTCAAATCAGGTTTAGTTTAGGTCAACGGAATGAGATTATAAGTAGATTTAACGTAGATCCTAATCAATAGCATAAAACAAATATAAGGGATGTTTATGATGGAGGGATAAGAGTAATACCCAGACTTTTCAATATAATTATGAACATTTTGGTATCGCTGTCTGTTTTTATTTTCTCAATAATGATTTGCGTGTTGTTTAAAAGCGTATCTTTTCTAAGCGAACTTTAAGAGTTACGTATCGCGGCAAATGCACTCATTGGTGTCAGGCGACTTTATTCTTTTTCCTCGGTTTGCTTTGTATGCTAGGGGGTTGGTGGTTTATGGTGTACTGATGGTTTTTGTGTCGTTTGTGTGGGGGGGGGTGTGTGTGTGTGTGTTGGGGGTGTGACTTCTGGGTGCGTGGGGTTCGTTTTGGGAGACGCGTTTTTGGTACGTGGCATTCCCTGTTTGATATTATTTTTGTTGTTATTATTATTATTTTTGATGTCTTTACTTCATTGTTATGTTGCGCGAACTGAACAGTAGACCATTACAAAGACTCACGATTTGAAAGATATATTTCAGTTCTTTCTATGTGCAATTGACATTAATTTGGCAGTACAAATTGACATATTTACGATATTTACACATGATCAAAGAGACCCACGGCTTAATTCAGATTTTTAAAAGCCATGTTTTGAAATCAGCTTTTTTATTTTTATGGTCTTAGTTTAGTGTGCGTTGTACTCAGTCTCTGTAACACTACTCACTTGACTCAATACGTGCATACATCGGCATGGACAGTTTTCCCTTGGTACTCTGTGGTACTCTTTCACAATCTACTTCGCTGTTACTGGTCGATTACTCAGCAAATCTGTCACTTTATACTCCGGACACGCCATTTTATGACCTGAAAATATCCATTTACCAGCATTTCTACTTTCGAAAATTTGAACTTTGATAAGAGAGTTTTTGCCGAAAAATGATTGGAAATGACCAGTGATATATGCGAGATGAAATGAAAAGGAGAGTCGAGTTTTCAGCGGGGTCCGATCCCACGACCTTCTGCTCATGTGTCAAGTGCACTAACCATTGAGTTATAGAATACTTTTTCATGTTATTTATCAACATTTTAAACATGCCTTTTGCTCAGATCAAGAGCTGGCATATGGCGTTTTTGAAAACATAATTTGGTCATGTTTGAAGTAATTATGCATATACAAGCTTGATCTGATACCATTTACATTCGACGTAGCATTGCTAGGAAACAACGTGGAACATAGCAAAACTAAAAAGAAAAAAGTACGATGTTATGATGCATGAGTAAGTTGCAGTCTTTCGTCTGTAGCGCAAGGTTATTGTCACTTTTAGGGATTAAAGATTACTAAGAGGGCCACCATGACCCAATATCGATGACCTGATAACCATCGCACTTCAGGAAGTCATTTGATGCTGAATGAAGTCAGTAGTTGATAGGAAGGTCACTGGTTTCAAAAGAACACTTATCACTAAAAGTCACCAGCTGCCAGGGGCAGTCAATGGCTTTTAAAGAAAATCACCGGTCACTATAGGAAGTCAGTGATTGCCAAAGAGATCAACTCCTGCTAGTTGCAAAGGACTTCAACGGATGCAAAGGAAGTCACTGGAGGCAAACGGTTGCTAAGGAAGTCACTGGTTGCTACGGGAACTCACTGGTTGCTACAGAACTAAGATGTTGCTGAAAGAGTCACTAATGCTAAATAAGTCAATGGTTGCTAAGAAAGTCATTTGTTGCTACGAGACAAAGTTGTTGCAAAGGAAGTCAAAGGTTGTAAAACAAAGTCATTTTTCCTAGGGAACTAAGATGTTGCTTAAGAAAAAAATAGTTGTTAAGAAAGTCGCCTTTTCCTAAGAAGGTCAATAGTTGCTAGCAAAACTCACTGGTTAATAGGGGACTTTGATGTTGCTAAGGAAGTCAATAGTTGCTTAGGATGACAGTAGTTTGTAGGGCAGGTCACTGGTTGTTAGGAGACTAAGATGTTGCTAAGGAAGTCAATGGTTGCTTAGAAAGTCATTTGTTGCAAGGCGAAGTCACTTGTTGCTAAGACAGTCACTGGTTGCTAAGGAAGTCACATGTTGCTACAAGACAAAGTTGATGTTAAGGAAGTCAATGGTTTTGAACAAAGTCATTTTTCCTAGGGAACCAAGTTGTTGCTAAGGAAGTTAATAGTTGATAAGAAAGTCACTTGTTCATATGGAAAGTCATTGGCTGCTAAGGAAGTAATTTTTTTGCTGGCTGAACTCACTGATTGTTCGGAGACTACGCTATTGCTAAGGAAGTCAATGGTTGCTAAGGAAATTTATTGTGTGTAATTCATGGTCATTTTTTTCTTTCAGACACTTCTAAAAGTGTTGATATTAGCTTAGAAGTTTTAGTGATAGACCCTCCCACTCTGGACTCAAATTTTCACCGCAAATGAAACAGTTTTCTGTCCAATTAAATACCTTCTTCTGTGATCTGGTGAATTTGTTTGACTAATTCTTCTAGCTCTTTATCTTGTGTACAAGTATTTTCTGATCTGCGATTGTAAAAGTGATGCATACATTTTGACAAACATGCCTTATGGTAATAAACCGTTACGTATTTATTTCGTAATTGGTCCTCATTTGCTACAATATTGACAGATAATTCGTCATTTCTACTTTTACAAGTAAGTAACATTAGTCGAATTTATTTGGATATAGAGTAGTTCTATTGTCCTGGAGGCCCCTTTTTATTTACAGAAACAGCATGATTAAGAACTAAACATTATTGTTCTCTTCTTTGTAGAACATGGGCTTTCATGAAATATTATTACAAGTTGTTAAAAGGTAACTTATTTTTATGAGCCATTACCAAAAATTTTGACTTGATCCATCCCTTGTCCAAAAGATTCATTTGTTTACATAAAAGTTTTAAAATTTCCCACTTCAAAAACTTTTCCGACGATCATATAAAAATCATCCCTTCAGAAAGATCCTATCCTTTTTTTTCTTATACATTTGTCCAACTATTAAATGGACATACTCTGACAAAGGAACCCATAAGTGAGGTATCAATGACAAAACATTTTCCATTTCATGTATTCTTTTCATTTTAGATCTTCCTTCTTCGGCAAAAAATCTAGCGACGTCTTGAAAATCTCATATCTTAGACATTTTTTTTATTCATATGTAAACACATTTACAAATACAATATCTATTAACAATATTCAGGATTGAGCAATAAGCTTAACGCTTGTATAGAAGCTCTTTCATGATATACAGTGTAGCTTAATAGTAAAGAATAGTATGACAAATTCTATTTTTTTCAAGATACATATTTTAAATAATATAACCTTTTAAATATGAATGACTTTAGTTTAAAATAATTTTCTCATAATCTAAACTCTTGAAAAAAAAAAAAAATCATATGCTATTTATTCAGCTATTCTTGCGGCCAGCTTGCAAATAAAGCAGAAAAAGAATGAACTAAATCTACATACAAAATATCTAAGCTGTAGGCAATTTCTAAGCTCTGTTTCGTGTGTTTTTTTCCTGTAAAAACCTATGTAAAATCAAATGACTCCACGGGCGGGTAGATTTTGATCCGGGGCCATGAGTTGAACAATTTTGGTGAAGGTCTACTAGGCAATGCTACATGCCAAATATCTAAACGTGTGGTTTCAGAGGAGATTGTTAAAGTTTTTCCTACAGATTTAAACCTTTGTAAAATCAAGTGGCTCCTAGGGTGTGGTAAATTTTGACCCAGGGGTAAGTGTTGAAACTGCTGTTTCTACCCCACGTTCAATACAGTGTAGTGTTCCCCATGGTAGCTGCTTGGGCCCCTGGCTCTATCTCACTTACGCAGGAACTCTATTTAATGTCATTCCAGAATCAAAATCTGTTTATGGCTTTGCTGACGACCATATTGCAAACAAACACATTTGACCAACTTCAATTAAGACCGACAAAAAGGCTATTCAAGAACTAGAAACCTGCGTATTGACCATTGATAACTGGATGAAACAGAACAAACTTAAAATGAACACTTCAAAAACTGAATTGATCTTGTTTGGTAGTAAGCAGCAGCTAGTCAAATGTACAATAACAGAAATTGACATTGCTGGTGACAAAGTTAAGTCAGTAACTGTTCACTGTATAAGGTACTAAGGGGCATTCTTAGATGAAAATCTTACTTTCAAGGATCATGTCAAGAGAAAATGTCAGACTGCAATGATTAATTATCTTAGAATAAAAAATATCAGAATACCTAACCAATGAGGCTACTGAAATTCTCGTATTATCTCTTGACATTTCACATATAGACTATTACAATCCAATTTTGTACGGTATTTCTCAGTGTAAAATTCATAAAATGAGGACACAAAACATGTGTGCCAAACTTGTTTTAAGACTCAGAAGGTATGACAGTCCAAAACAAGCTCTGCTCCAACTACATTGGCTTCCTATAAAAGCTAGAATATAACTTAAGATTTAAACCATCATGTTTTAACTGTTCAATTGGCCGAGCTTCATCTTACCTTACTGAATTATTATCAGAACGAGTTCCAAGACGAAAGTTAAGGTCTTCAGACTCCACTACAGTTTGTTACGATGTACCATATAACAAGCTTGTAACATTTGCTGACAGAAGCTTTCAAACTGTAGGACCAACACTATAGAACAAATTACATGTACATGTGCAAGTCGACGTAAACAATCTGATTCAATAAACATATTTTAAGAAGAAACCCAAAAAACACTGTTTTTCAGAAATTTTGAATTATGTGTTGACGGACTAAATAAGGAAAGATGTCTGTAGTTGCGATTGATTGATATATGTTTATAATGTTTAGTTGTTTTTGTCACTTTTTACATGTATGATTTGCTTATTTGTTCTTATATTTCATCATAGTAATTTTAACTTTATGTACAACGCCATTGGATATACTTTGTGTAAAATTAGCGTTTAATTAAATAAACTAGTTTCTATTTCAATTCCAGGGGTTATGATTTGAACAATCTTGGTAGAGGTCTACTAGGTTATGCTACATGCCAAATTTCTAAGCTGTTGGCCTTATGGTTTCAGAGAAGAAGATTTTTAAAGTGTTCCTATAGAAACCTTTGCAAAATCAAGAGATCCCTAGGGTGTAGTCAATTTTGACCCAGCGGTTATGATTTGAACAATCTTGGTAAAGGTGAACTAGGTAATGCTACATGCCAAATATCTAAGTTTTAGGCGTTGTGGTTTAAGAGTAGAATATTTTTAAAGTTTTTCCTACAGAAACATATTTAAAATCAATTGACCCCTATAATGTTGTCCATATTGACCTGAACAATTTTGGTAGACTTTACATGCTAAATATCTAAGCTCTGGGCCTTGCAGTTTTGAAGAAGAAGATTTTTTTTCCCATTTATTTCAAGAGCAACCGGAGTTCTGCATGGAATGGCTTTCTGTGAACACGTTTAGTAGAGATTTGTGCAAGAAACATTCTTGTCAAGTTTCATCAACATTGCCCTTGTTGTTTTAAAGGATATATCGTTCGAAGGAAATGGTGGACGTACAGTACAGCAATGGCGAAACCCCGCACATATGTGTCCATGCGGCATGTACTAGTAAATAAGAGTCTTAAAGCATGCAGATGCGGTGGGAACTCGAACGCGTGACGCGGCATCGCAAATTGTACGCGGCATTCAATTGCCGAATATGAAAGACAAGCAAGAGCTGTCCCTCACAAGTGACGAATGCCCCGAAAGACGTGTCTCACAGTCTGTGTCCTCTCCATGTGCTTAATAAATGTGGTATGTAATTTTAAAATCCTTCCATGCATGACAGAGTAACCATGTATACAGTATTACATTACTTTTAAACTCTAAGTGTGACCTTGACCTTTGAGGTAGGGACATAGTTCTAGCAGACAACACATTTTCTTGATGTGCTGAACATTTGCAGGTATTTTTAAATCAGTCAATGCATGACAAAGTTATAGTCCGGACACAAATGTATGCATATATAGAGGATTCCATTACCTAAAAACTCTAAGTGTGACCTTGACCTTTTAAGTAGGGACGTGGGTCTCGCACGCGACACGTCGTCTTGATGTGCTAGACAGTTGTGCCAAGTTATTTTAAAATCCTTCAATGCATGACAAAGTTACAGTCCGGACACGAATGTGTGCATATATGCATATATAGAGGAATCCATTACCTAAAAACTCTAAAGTGTGACCTTGACCTTTTAAGTAGGGACGTGGGTCTTGCACGCGACACGTCGGCTTGATGTGCTAGACATTTGTGCCAAGGTGTTTTAAAATCTTTCAATGCATGACAAAGTTACAGTCCGGACACAAATGTGTAAGTGGGAACGCTCAGACGGACGGACGGTGCGATTTTAACATGCCACCCTCCGGGGGCATAAAAAGCAATCAACCGCGACAACAAGTCCGTGATGCCGCGTCTCGCAGCGTTACGCTTCGTGTAATTGTTTTATACAGGTAAGAGCGATGAAATAAGATATAATGTACCGTTGTACACATGTATACAACTGTGTTTTGCAATAATGACAATAATGTACAATGTATTCGGTGTAGTTACAAATAAATTGTCTTATTTAGTAATAATACCAGTAAGTTTTAGTAACCATAAAGTAACGTGTTTTAGAAATGTTGATGCAAAAGTAATACTTCACCCCTATACGACTATTTGGCATAAATTATCACTTCAATTCAATTATTTTTTCATATCAGTTTTTTCCTAACTGTTCGAAATCGTTCAACTTTGTGAAAGGTGTATCTTTACATTTTTTAAAAATTTAAATCATTACCTTGGCTTATCGTTTGGGTAGGCTAGTAACATAGGTTAAATCATTATCAAAAATGTGTTATATTCCCCGTCTGTAATTTTTCCTAAGTGGAGATTGTATATAACTTTATGTTTTATCTTAATGCGTAGATGGACATAAACTACATCGATTGACAGTGTATACCAAGAAGACAAAGGTTGAACATAACATCGTGAATACTCTAAATGTTACTGATTGTAAAAGGATGCTTAAAAGAAAAACGACAGAACTGAGTATTATTTCCTGTAAAAAACGTTGATATACATGAACTGCATGGCGTTCCGTTGTCAGAAAGTGTATGATTACCGTATCATTGAAGTAATACTGCTCTGTAGCTACTGCTGAACTTTCGAATTTTATGAAATATCTGTAGAAATTAAGGTCATTACGTCGGTATATTAGTGCTAGATCTACTTTACATATAAAAGTTACATCCAAAGTGAGCGTAGAACTCGTCCGTTGTTAAAATGTTTAGTTTAGTTTATTTTATACTAAATTATTTTAGCTCGATTGTGAAGAAAGCGTGTAGCGTATCGAGTCACTCTCGAGTCCGCCTTCTGGAAAAAAAACAGTACTGGTTTCATATGCGGAAGTACGGTTAAAATGTTTACAGACATTTCTTCTCATTTTAGTACAAGCAATGTACATGTTTTATAAAATGTATGCGGTAATGACACTTTTACTGTAATGAAACTACGTATTTTTTGCGTTGTTAAGACATTTCCGTAGAACGACTCAATATCTAAATATGTACAGACTGTGTTTGTACGTGTTATTCTGTTGACGTTTTGTTCATGGTACAATACATATGTTTGCAGCACTCAATAGGTAGTGAGTATCTTACCATGCTTTATACGAGATTTTCAATATTCACTTTAAAAAGGAATGCTTAAAGGTATTCTATATACATCAGTGCTTGATGGCATTTCTAGTTCTTCGCAATAATGTATTTAAATTTTATTTCCGCAATTACGATACCAGTTAAGGTGGTCAACCTTGAACTCACTATATTAAGCTTACACATATTGAGAGTCATGGATTCGACCCTGGTACCGACCATGTTAGAAGGAAAGTAGTACTGGTATAGTAAGGTAACCTGCCTGCCTGTTAAAATGACCAAAATACGGCTGGAACGGGCGTACGTTCCTTCTTATGTTGCAATTCCGTTCAACTCAACTTTAACTGTCATTCATGCAGCAAAATTATGCAAAGAAAAAATGTAATACTTTTATGTCAGTCTTGGTACAATACATATAGTCTTTGGTACGTGGCATTCCCTGTTTGATATTATTTTTGTTTTTTTGGGTTGAAACCAAGCCTTAGCACGAGGTGTTAATGTTACAGTTGTGTATCGTAATGTTTGATGTTACGTCACTAAATTTTACTTTCCACTTAGTGAATATCATCTTTATTTTTTTCATAAAACATCAAACACCTATACGTACAGAAGCCGGTAGTGTCCCCGGTTCATAGCTCTTAGGTAGTTGGTAAAATGTTGATGTCTAACTCCGAGTGTAGGAATCGAACCTGCGTTCAAACAATAAATTACACAAAATCTTATGCTGTTTGCTCCCGTTATTGGAAATATTCATACGGCTAGTTAAGATGTTTAATGTAACAGAACATGTATATTTCTAATGTGTTTCTCGTATGTATTTGAAATGACTTTTTTTCAAATGTACATATATAGACCATTTAGTGCTTAATGATTTCCTAACCACGTGTCCATTTATAACTTAAATGCATAATTTAAACAAGAGGATTATTGTTCACATACTAAATTTCAAAAGATAAGTGGTCATACAGTTTTTAGACAGTTACTTGAACTTTTGTTAAGTTTAGTTTATTCATTCACCTACTGTTTATGTCGATGCAGTCACCGCTGAGAGATTGCTGTTTTGACAAGTAACACTTGTCATGCTAGCAGAAAAACCCTATGCATGAATTTTCAATCAGTGCAGATCATGATTAGTTCTTCATCGTACGATATTCACACTTGAAAACATTATACAAATGTATGTTATTATTAACAACGAAAGCTTAAAATGTCAATTCAGAAACTTAGCAACGTACATTTATAGGTGTTGATGCCGGTTTCAATATTTGCAAACATTCAGAAGACAAATAATTGTCAGCACTTATTTTCATAACGAAGTTATGAAAATGTTACAACTTTTAATTATATACAATCATTTAATTATCAAACATACTCGGAAAGTAGTTAATTCCAGGCAAAATCCTATAAAATTATATTTTATAAAACCTTTTATAAAATTACATGTACATGTACATTGTACATAATGCATCAATTTTAAAGGAAAACAAATACTTTACGCCGCTTAACGCGGCATGGTATTTGTCGCATATCGCAAATGACACGCGGCATATAGTGTGCCGCATCTACAACCATATGCTGCGAGATGCCGCGTGGATTTATTGCTCCCGTGTTGTAAAACCTCCCGCGCTATAGCGCGGCAAAAACGGAATCCGCCTGTGCTGTACTGTACGACGGACGACGAACTCCAGGCGGTGAGTGGTCCTAATAGACCTGACCAGCTCACTCGCACTCGCACACGTAAATGTAAACGTACAACGTACAACTGCCTAATTTTGGGGATGATCTCAAACGATTCTATATCATAGGAAATCTTGGTTATGTTCAGTATTAAAAAAGTCTTCATCATTATGTAATACCATTCACTATTATACTAATAATAGTTATTACTATCGTGTACTGTAGAACTAATACAAGATTAAACATATACACCATCATCTTAATCATCATGAAAAGATTCATCCTTGCAATAAATTAATCAATAATCAGTTTCATCACAATCGTCGTTTTCATGAAAGTCATTGTCCTATCAACATCAGTTGTAACATTATTTAAAAAAAAAAACAAATGATGTCCCCAACACAGGTTTTCAATGGTTCTGGGAAAAAATCTAGATTTAGAAAAAAAATCTTCAAGTGACCTTGACAAAATCAAAGCGCTGTGAGCGCTGAAGGCCTGGGGGCTATAGGTTAACCTCCCCGAAAAACAACTTTTCACCTACGTGTTCTGCGTTGAATCTTACCTAAAGCGCGGGTCGAAATGTGCAGAGGACGAAATTCAATATATGCCACAGAATGAATGATTCACAAATATATGGGTGACAGGGAAGTTTGTTTTATTATGAAATGTACGTTAAATGAAAAATAATCACATAGTCAACATTATAAAATGTTTAAGCCAGTACAAATAATTCGATCTGCGCTTTGTACAACTTCAAGCGATATGATCTGATGATGTGGATCGAAAATTATTGTGTACCAATGACAAGACCTTGAAACAGAAACAAACAAAGCAATACCAGCATGAAATATAAATACAGTACTGTACAATGTGTATAACAGAGAAAACCAAAAATGATTCTGGGTTACCTTGTAGTCCGTTCATTGGGCCTCGACATGCAGCGTCCTCGATAAATGGCGTTAGTTCCTTCTCGGGAATGTACGTAAATTATATCTTTTTTTAGAGACATTTATTTTTAGGTAAATATATATGTTATCGTTCGTAAATAACAAAGTTGTCAATGAAATAACATCGGAAATTTGAAAATCAAACTACAAACTCTTATATCGAGCTTCGTACGTTTTCGTAAATTTCCGTAAATATCCGTACTTTTCCGTGATATGCATATGATTATCTTCCGTAATCAGCTAACAGCGCATTAATTTCAAAACAGAAAAAATGTGTAAGCAGCCCGTAAGCAGTCGTTTGAAGTTTTATGTACTATTTTTATTTGTAACATGTTCTGATCATTGCGGCATTCAAACAGAAGATTGATCTGGTCTGTCTTGCACTACTTTCGCATAGCGCATGTTTACAGTTGTTATTCGCACATAGCACGGCTAAAATTCTTGCAGGGTTTGAAATGTGGTATACTAACTTAGGCCTTGGGGACTTTCAGTCCCCAGGCCAAAAAAAACAACAACGGTGATATGACCAAAAAAAATATATGAGAATTTAAAAAATACATTGATATCCCGCCCCCTCAAAGAAAATCTATTATTAATTTTAAAGAAAAAACATATATAAAATTACAATGACCTTGAACCCCGCACCCAGAAAAGTTGTTTTTTTTCAGAACAATTTTAGAATTTAAAAATCTTTTTAGTAACTGATATTGACCCCGAAAATATTTTTTTAGAACAATTTAAAAACAATCGTTTTTCAATAACATTGACCTTGACCTAGAATCTCGTTACCTAAATGCAATGCAAATCTCCACATAAGCTACCTACACACTGATTTTCATTGTAATTCGTCACTCCGAGTATAGCCTGAGTTATCGATTGGAATCTTATTTTCTGCTTCTTTAACAGTGACACTGACTTTGATTTAGTGACCCAAAATGCAATTCCAAGCTTCCTCTCAACCCAGTCTTCCAACACACCAAGTTTGATTGCAATGGTCACTCCTACCTCGAGTTATTGAGCGGAAACCATTTTTCTATTTTTAGTAAGAGTGACCTTGACCTTGAGCATAGAGCCCTTAATGCAATCGCAAACTTCCTCTCTACGCAAGCTACATAGCACCAAGATTCATTGCAATTGGTCACTCATAACTAAAGTTATTGAGCGGAAACCATATGTTTGACAACCAACCGCCCGCCCGACATATTATGAAAATAATAGTGATATTATATAATGATGAAGACTTTTAATAATGAACGTAACCAAGATTTCATATGATACTAGAATCGTTTGAGATCACCCCCGAAATTAGGCAGTTGTACGTTGTACGTTTACATTTACGTGTGCGAGTGCGAGTGCGCTGGTCAGGTCTAATAGCTCATCTTAGCACTTTGTGCCAGATGAGCTAAAATGCCAATAAGACCTTGTCCGGGATGTAACGTTCTCATGCATTAAAGTATTTTTAATTGACTGGGCATAGTTGCTCACTTCAACGTGTCACACTTAAGATCATTGGGTGTAGGTCAAAGATTTAGGTAACTATTAGAGATTAAAGGTAAAATTTGATATGTGACGCCTTGTCTAGGTTGTAATTTCCTCATACATTTATCGATTGTAATTGATTTTGGGACACATATTTACCTCAATTGTACAGCGTGTCACACCTTGAGTTTAAATATACAAAAATGGACACCAGACCTTATCTGGGCTGTACCTAACTCATGCTTCAAAAAAGTATAATTTTGACTTTCGAAACGGCGTGCCGCCTACAAAGTCCTTTTCCCTCGAATCAATTACAGCGGGCCTGTTGACATCTAGTATAAATTAATATTCTATCTATATAATGTAATTGCTTTAAATGTATCTATATTGTTTGATTAATATGGGTACGTTTACATCAATCAACGATCGCCTCCGACGTTGCTAATAATCCATGAAGAATGTGTAGCTATTTCAGTGCTTTGTGTCCCTTTCCTGGTACATTTTGTATCAGCATTGCTGCATTGTCGGTACGGATTATGTGATATTGAAATACAAATTCCTAATGACAAATGCCTGCCACGGCCTCATCTTTTATAAGCAAAGATGTGCAAAGTTTTGCATTATATTTTTTTAATTATTTTGTAAATTGTCTGATTTTACTTTTAAACGCTAGTGTTTTATGTTTTGTGTAAAATTTATGTTTCCATTTAAACGTCTTTACATTCTGTTCAGCAATAACAAATTTATCATTTTCGTAACTTTACTAAATTGCTATTGAAAGACGAGTCAGGTATGTTTTAGTTGTTTTCATTTCAAATACATTTTGTTTAGTAACAAAACTTCGTTTCGATAATTTGCTGCATTGTGCACTAAGGATCGCCAGTGATGTATTATAGTTTACGTAGTATGTTATCTTTACGGTTTCACAGCATGGTATTTTAATCTTACATTCACTAGTTAATTTGCATAGTCAAATACTAATCTTTCTTGCATTTAATTGAAAAATTGTTATCTGCTATAGTATGTTCCTCATAAGCATTCTTCAAGGTTAATTAATAAATTAATGAAGAGGAAATTAGGTAGTGAATAAGTGACGTGTGAAACTTATAAGAATATAACAAATATGCCTTCCGTGTAATACTAACACGTTATCTTCTGGAAGCCTACAGATGGTATGGTGTATCTGATCTTTATATGTGCCATGATATCTATATTTTAGCTTTTTCTCCAAATGATATTTCCTGGAGTGATATTATGATGTGACAGTTTTTAGTTCCCCCCTGATGGCATATTTCCCTGTAAGGAACTTGACGACACTTTGAGTCTTAGCCCGGGTTGTATATTTCTCGGAACAGAGGACTTACGTCCATCAACGTGTTTTTTTCTGCGGGATTGATCGAGATCAACGAAGGAGACAGTGGCACCGCAGAGCCAGAATGGCAAAAAAACAACATTTCAAGGAGTGAAAGGGACAGTGTTTACACAGTGCTATTCAATAAAAGTGCAATTGTTTATATATATTGTGTTCAGTGTGCATTAACATCTTAAAATTCACATTTAGAAACAATATCGAATTATAACTGACAATTTGCTCGAGCTCTTCTCGTTCTTGTTTTTTTTTAATTATTTTTTTATTCCATTGTATTCATGCTGTAAATATTTCATCATTGTAAATAACTTTGTATAATATTGTATAGAGATTTTGAGTAGTTCTGAGAAACTGCTTCGTTCCATCGGTTGCTACAATGCAACAATCGAATTTGTATACTACATAGTTGAACTGCATAGAATTATTTAGCAATAATAACGTATTTAAACGACATGAAAACCGTATCAAAATTATACTTTTTTGAAAGCCCTTATCAATTTGAAACAGAAAATATATACTTTAGCTATGTTGACAACGCATGGAAACTTTGCATTGTATTTCGTATCTGTAAAGTACAGTTACTTTGAAACTACTTTTTTATTTTCATTAAAATCTGAGTTTTTCAGATATTTTAATTGATGAAAAACCAAACACTCATTTTTAACAATCAATGATGTGTGTTTATGTTATTGTCATTATTCTTTGGGTCTTCTGAAGGCCTTTCTTTGTAATTATTTCATTAGTATTGTTGGTTTTATAAATATAAAAACATTATGCAAATGACAGTGCAGTAAAATGCAGTTCAACTGCATTTTCTAACAGACACATGTGTACTCATTTTCCAAGTCCTTGCTGATTATTGCACTTAACCAATTATGACCTAGCACAGCAAAGAATTATTTAAACAAGTCTCAAATTGAAACAAAATGAAAGGTGTAACTCGCCCTGTCAGAACTTACGATGCATTCGTGTAAACCTAGAGTTTGCACAAAATATCAAATGTAACCAAATTATCAAAGTATAGAGAATTATTTGCTTTTTTTAAATAATACCAATGTAGCTTGTGTATTTGGTGTATTTTCAATTGTTTTCATGGAGTAAAAGATTAAAAACAAATTTTCGTATCCGCTTGCATCATTGAATATCCGGAATAATCTCTTAAAGAGAACATTGTACTTTTTTGACAGTAACGCGTAAAAATACCTTGTGTAATGGGGTCAGAGTTTGAAGCTAAATTTGAAATTATTCCTTTAATGGTCAGGTATCTGATCGTAGCTACATTATTGCATCAAATGCTTTAGAATAAGTCAATGCTCCCCTAGAAGCGTACACTAGTTTCTTCAGCAGTAAGTATTTGCTTTTTTTAAATAATACCAATGTAGCTTGTGTATTTGGTGTATTTTCAATTGTTTTCATGGAGTAAAAGATTAAAAACAAATTTTCGTATCCGCTTGCATCATTGAATATCCGGAATAATCTCTTAAAAGAGAACATTGTACTTTTTGACAGTAACGCGTAAAAATACCTTGTGTAATGGGGTCAGAGTTTGAAGCTAAATTTGAAATTATTCCTTTAATGGTCAGGTATCTGATCGTAGCTACATTATTGCATCAAATGCTTTAGAATAAGTCAATGCTCCCCTAGAAGCGTACACTAGTTTCTTCAGCAGTAAGCATTAAAATTCTAGCTAAGTGTTAGGTGACTGAGTTGATTACCAATTATTAAACTCAGTCATGAAAAACTAAAGAAATCGAAAACTTTGTAAGAGACAGTTAACAAAAGATAAAACCAATTGATGTTTTAAATGCCACGTAGTGGATACGAAAAATCAGTGTGCACATGTAAACATGCTTGTTTTTTCAGTACTAGAATTTTCGTGTAACTAACTAGGCTAATGAAGTAAATTGTTAAAAGCTTTACTCTAGTACAGTATAGTTAACGAAAAATGCCGAATTAAAAAAAGGCAATGTACATAAAATGATGACTATCTAACTTCGATAAAAGGACATTTTGAAATATGAAAAGCACCAGCCTAAATAGTCGTCTGTTAATAACAGTCACAAAGTAAGGTTGGGTTGGAGTACTAAAATCAGTTTCTGTGATCCTGTCTACACTAAAGGAAGTTACACTAAATTTGCCGAAAGGTTCTTCAATGACTTCAGTTAAAAACAAGTGGTTTAACTGTGACAAACGCTCACTCATATAAGATACTTTAAACTAAACATGGTGTTTTTCTCTGTCTTAATGGTATAGTAAACATTACCCATGAAAGCGTATTTATGAAATGGTAAGGCTGTCAATATAGCGAAAGTGTAAATAGAACATGAATGTCGTTACACTTTAATAGCTGTGAATCAGCCTGACAAATTTCTGCATTTGAATATTTCATTAGAATAAGTTCCAACGGCAATAGCAATGACTGGATTATATATTTTTATCAGCTGCATTTCTTAACCTATCGAACATTGGCGCTTTAAAATAGAAAGATATCAAAGCTTATACGCCTTACAATGGCAAAGGAAAAAATCAAACAGTTTTCTTTATATAAAAAGTTGTGTTGTAAACGCAAAAGTAAGCTATATTGCAAAACGGTTTTAATCATTGTTGCGATTTCTTTACCTTTTTATACACTTGTCTTCAATGTGCAGTTAGAAGGAAACTTGGATGACGCATATCAGAAAGTAAGTACAATAAGGGGGAAGTCTGACAGTCGTTTACAATTCTACTGTGCGTTTTCCCGTCGACAGTAACGCCAATTTACTACAATGTCTGTAACTGCTTCTTAAAACCTTTATCATGTTAATTAAGCGTTTGTATACACTGGTCAAATGCCTTATAATTATGATCTTTAGATTTACATGCATGAATCAATCCTATAATAACTGCAGACTGTTATCTTTCATAGAAAAGGTATGCCATGCCCAAATTAGCAAATAAAAAGTCAACGTCAAGTTGTTAAGCAGAAATATTGATTAATAGTCAGTGTCAGGTTAAAACCTAATTTGAAAACAACTATATTTACATGTACTTATTACATTTTGTCAGGAACAGAAAGCAGGCGATTATCTGAATGCTCAAAGTTGCACTTCAGCTTCAAAAACTAATTTACTATGTTATCTTAGGTACCTTCTTTATAAATTCTTCATTTAAGGACTAGGTTTCATGTGGTTTTACGCAACTGTTGCCTACAACATACAGGGATGCCGGAAACAATGGCGATTAACATGATATCTTGAGGTTCAAACGTATAATCTAATAATATTGTGAACCCCGGTCTTTACTTCCATTTGCACATGTCGGACGTACATTTGTAGGTGGCAAAACACGGTGTTGTCCACGACTTAGTACTGGGTCTTGCTTTGCGTTCAGACTTTTTTTCCACATCTGTCCTTTTCTGTTCTATTACTTGTTCGTACAAGGGCTATCTTAGAAAATCGGAAATATGGCGAGAATTATCACACAATGCAATCCATTCAAATTTGAAATGAACATTTGTTAATTTCACTACTATAACATTTTTGTCGAAACCACCATTAAAACAGATCGAACATAGGTGACAAAACACTGTTGTCTACAGATAAGTACTAGGTATTTCTTCGCGTTCAGACTTTAAAATCTGTCTAATGAAAGTATTTATTTCTCTTCGTACACTTGTACCTACATAAGTTATCCTGGAAAATCGAAAACTTTGGTGAGTTATCACATAACGCAATCCATTCCAATTTGAAATCAGCATTTGTTAATTTAATTACTTAAACATTATTATCGAAATTACTGGCGGTAGCTATAACTTCCACTCGTGCACTGAATGATTTTGAATTGATAGTTGTCCACCACAACGGCACAAGACCCAAGTCTGTAGCTCAAAGTTCAAGCACACTTAGCGATTAAAGGTAAAAATATGTATACATGAGACTTTGAACGGAATCTAGCTTCTAAATGCACTAAGGGTTTAAGATCGAGTTGGACCAATGTTTATCCACAATGTGACTGCGTTTCGCCTACAAGGCTTTATTCCTTCAGTTCATAACAGTTGGCGGGTTCAAAATGTTGTCCGTGGGTATCTTGTTTTAAGATAAATATCTACATAAATGAAATCTTCTTAGCATATTTGTTGCACAGTTGGAACAAGTTGATACAAAAAAAGAAAACCCTTAACCTGGACGAAATTTGTATCAAATAATATTTACACCAACGATAATGGAAGTGTTTCACCTAAAAGAAGACGATGGCCTATTTTTTATGATGTTCACTTATTTATTTAACGACACGACAAAGACAGTTTTGCGTCACCTATACATTTACATGGTGTCCAAACACAGCCAAATGATTTGTGTGCAGACAAAAAGAGGAATTTTCTGAAGTTCTAAATCAAGAAGCAGATATATTATTAATTATATGGGGTTTGCCGTGTGCATATGCTATAAGGGGAGGTTATATTATCTCTTGTCGCTGATGACGTCATCAGGTATTATAGTGATGTCATGTTTTTTTTGGATCAGCGCTTCAAAGGTATTGGTGCTATAATATATTTTAATAGGGTACGTATGAGTGTCCAGTTAAGCATTCCCTTTTGGTAGCTACTGAAGCAACAAGAACTGTCCTGAAATTGTACTTAATTTACAGTAATCACGAATTATTTTAACTAAGTGAAAAGCTCCGTCGGCAAAAATTGTAAAGTAAAGCAACAGTCTTTATTTTTGTCAAACGGGATATATAGGTACACGGTTCGAGACGTATACATCAAATATGTACACAACTCGATCAACCAATCGGAAAGTTAGACTTTGGTTGTTTTATTTTTATTATATCTGTGTTACATACTGAATCATCTAGGGTACCAACAGATGTTTGCACACAAATACTAGCAGAACATCTTTGAAACGTTTTAGAATTATGTGGTTCAACATTCCTCGTTTCTTACAACTGCGAGAAAATGCAATGTATAGCGGGTTTGATGAGTGTGCCGACAGTAATTGCATGTTGACATATATTGAATCTGATGTTTCAAAGTCCTCTGTCATAATATTTAGTAACACATTATTACCGATGGAATTACCGTTTAAACGTCAAACTGACCAAATTTGGATTCTATATGAGCATGGAACATTATCTAACGAAACCGAAATATCTGAAACGTGGAAAAATAGAAACGTTTTTAACTGGACAATATCATACAATACACATTCTGATATATACTTGCCATACGGTAAAATAATACAGAGTGATGACAGTAGTTATAAAAACATTTATAAAATTGCTAAAAGTAAAACTAAAATGGCTCTGATTGTGTTGTCCCGCTGTAATACACCATCAAGAAGGCTTGTGTATCTCAATAGATTAAAGAAATACATTGACGTAGACATTCTTGGAAATTGTGGTACACATTGGTCATGCGGAAAGATATATCAACATGACAGCTGCTTTGATATAATAAACCAATATAAATTTTATTTGGCTTTCGAAGATTCTTTTTGTGACGGATACTTTACGGAGAAAGTATTTGAAAATTATAACTATGATACGGTTCTTATCACAAGAGGAGGCCTAAATGGCCAAATTCAAAAAATACTACCGAAAGGTACATTTATATCAGCAGATGACTTTCAAAATCCAAAAGAACTTGGAAAGTTTCTCAACACAATGACATTGGAATCTTACATTAATATCTTGAGAAAGAAAACTAAGTACAAATCCGAAAGTTTTACACTGATGTTTCAAAATGCCATGTGCGAAATATGCTATAGGTTGAACAATATAGATCATTTTAAAAACATCAATTATGATAACAATATGCGTGCAAATGTCTCCAGCACTTGCTTTCCTCCAAGAGATTTATCGTAAATACTATACGGCTTTCTGTGGGAGAGGTGAAACATAAGACTTTGTTCATGTTTCCAATTTAAGTTTTGCAATTTGCAAGTTAACCTTGTATACGTTACTTTGTGGATGAATAAATTTTCACATTCAGTTTGAGAATTTGACCTCGACCATTTGACCTTGGCATTTCTAAATTGATAGGGGTCATCGTCTGTCTATAACAACTGTCCCTACAAATGTAATAACCATAGCCAAAGCACATTCAAGCTTCCAAAAACCTTTATTTTTAAATTTTGTTATTGATAGTGACCTTTTACCTTGTGTCGTAAAACAAATAGATGTCATACACATATCGATGTTACTATTTCTGTAGACCATAGTTTATAGTGTTTTGTTTCAGTTTCCCGTCCGCTGTATAGGTTACCCGGCTTAGCCGTACCACACAATTGGTACAGGCCATGTCTTGTTCAAAGTAACCGAAGTCATGAAGAGTTATATGTGTTTTTTTTTAATTTAATAATGAATGCATTACTCCTGTTTACTGAAATTATGAGAGGTACATCTTTGAATGGAAATGGTTTAAGTTTTATTGCACTAATTCCATTGAATCTGTTTTTTTCTACATTTATTTCAATTTTTTGAGAGGTATTACGATTGAAGCTGATGAAAATTGTGTCTTTTTCCATGTCTCAAGACACTTTCGTTGTAAAATCAATATAAAGGCAATTGAAGGAAGTACAGTGATTTAGAAATTAAAGTGCACTATTTATGAAATTATACTTGTTTGGAACATAATGTAAGTAATAGAGTTAATATTTTATATACATAAATGAAAAAAAGAGAGTTCATTGACTAAGAACGACAAATCTAACTTAACCCATTTTGAATCATCTTCCTTTATCATAGGATACTTCTCCGGAACATATCTTTAGAGCAGATTTACTATCTTTTACACACAATGGTGAAGGCTAGTTAGGGAAAGTAAACTATAAAGTAAAACGAACAAAATCATAGGATTAGTAACCCCGGTTCGAATACCGGCCGGGGCACTGGGAATTTCAGAAAAAGCTTTTCAGTGTTTCCCAACTGGTTAGATACCCAGAGGTAGTCTCACGTGTATCGGTGCTATACTTCGGACACGTTAAATAAACCAGAAGCCTATTCTAAAAAGTATCTGTCTCTTCAATCTGCGGCTGTCAGGACAGTGGTGTCTTGGCAAGTTCACCCGAGTAGAAATCCCAGGTCGGCCGGGACTATAAACAATCTAAATGAAGGGAAAGCGTTGTACATTTTCTGAAAATAGACTAGTTTCATTAATACAACATTATCAACGGGGAATGCTTCAATTTCGATAAAGCACTCCAAAAAAACAAAAATAATATCAAACAGGGAATGCCACGTACCAAAAACGCAGCCTACCCAAAACGAGCCCCACAGCACCCAGAAGGCACACCACCACCAACACACACACACACACAACACACACACACGCACACACAACACACACACACAATCTGACACACACACATACACTACCAACACACCTAGCATACAAAGCAAACACACGAGGACAAAACGAACAATTAAAAGGAACACAGTGGGGCACCGCCTTGGAACGGTCAGTGGCAAAAACACCACTGGGGAGCTTAAACCGGTTTATGGTGCGCACCCAACCCCACTCTACCCCCACCATGTTCCAAAGTCACAGGACAGTGTAAATAAAAGTAATCCCTGCTAGGTGAATCTCTAACACACGCAATGGAAACAAAAGACATGGTATGTAAGCCATAGATTATTTCTTAAATAATAGCGCCTCAATAATTTAACTTACAATACTCCGCCTACTCCAATTGACTTGATTACCATAGGCATATTAGAATTGTTCTTAACGTGCAAGTTTGTCAGGAGTGGTAGATGTGTTTCCTTGGCTGGCTGTAGACTCGGGTAAATATAAACGTTCTGAACATATACTGAAGAGTTGTTTCACACTGACCTGCCTTGTGGTTGAAAATATTGCTGTGGGCCGAGAACCTGTTTCTGATAGCAGATTCGAACATACTCTCTTCTCTTGTTCTGAAATTTGACTGTTGACTGGACTAGACAGCAGCGTTGCGTATAACAGCCATAATATTAAATGGAGCAACATTTTCATACAGAAACTTTTGGACCAGATGTGTCCTTGTGGAATGATTGGTGAGCCTTTTATCATTTAAACATTAAAATATATAATAATAATAATAATAATAATAATAATAATAATAATAATAATAATAAAAAAATAATAATGATAAAAATTGATAATAATCAATATTGAAAGTCAGCAAGATACAAGTTTAATAACAAATATAAGCTCTTGTGGGCTTCTAAACCGAACGCACAGTGCGATCTGGTGACCACTTGCTATCTCACATACAACCCAGGACGGGGAATGAACTTAGGCTACATTGATTGGCAGCATGTACGCTTAACACTGTGCTAAACAGCCATACATAAAGTATAGCAAAATCATGTTAAAAAGGAGATAATAAAAGGAGATAGTCGTATTCACTTCTCAATAAAAACGGAAAGAAATAATACATAGGATACAGAGGAACTATTGAGAGACCATTATGACTAAAAATGGCTAAATGACAATCGATTATTTTTGTGGTACATAGAGATGAATGTGTTTTGGCATAATGTTAATCGTAGTATTTATCTGAGGAAAATCGTTAGAATGAAAATGATAAATGCCTTTCTTGCTATACCATGGTAGGTTATTTACATGTTAGGACATTTAACCACTTCAGCCAGGGTCGGTATACACAAAGTGGTCTTGCTTCGATTAACACGCTTTTGACTGAGTTTCTGTACATTTGAACACTTAATTGTTGCTTATCAAAAGATTAAGCACACACTCATAGGCCTTGACTTTTATGTAATTAAACATTCATAATAACGGCTTATTTATTATCAAATTAAAGAGAATGGCACATGAAATTTAGTCAATGTATTTCCACTTTTCACTTCAATATTAGCATTTAGCAGTCTCTTAAGGAATTATACAAACAAATGTCTTGTACAAAATTTACAAGCTTGACTTGAGGCAGTATTGTCCTTTCTTTTTCAGATTCTACTTAGCTGCAAGTCCCGTAACAACATGAATTAAGGACCAGTATAGTTCATGCTATAGTATGGATATTTGTGTATTTCAGTGTACAGTCCAGGCTTGATATAATGTTTCTTATGCTTGATGGTTCATAATCTTTGTAAGTGCGTAGAGAATAAAATTCGCAACATATTCATCAAGGATATCAATTTCAATTTCATAGCTTGATGATCATGAATGTGTTTTTCAGCAGCACAGTTAGTGCATGATATTAGCAGGGTTCATTTATACATACTCGGGATGTTTTAGTGTCAATTCATCAGCATTATCACTCGCACTGCATTATGATTTATAATAAAACATTAAAGTTCATTAAGTTCATTGTGTAACCCAAAGTTTCTTTTCTTGATATCCGAAAAACTAGGTCATGCAAGTAGTCCGTCATCAGCTGTTGCTAAGGTTGACTAGGACACTCTTATAAAATCTGTCGTTCGAATTTAGCTCGACTGTTGAATGAGGATGATAATCATACACGACCCAGCGCCGGCGTTGGCGTTGGAGTCATTGGTTAAGGTTTTATAACAAGCGTTTTTTCCCCCCCCTCTCACGCCACCCGCAACCCCCCGAACAACACCAAACACATTTATTTTAAGCAGTGCCTTAGATCATGAGTTAGGAATGTGCATGGTTCATGTAACATGACAATGGAAGTCGAAAAATAATGTGATAAATACCAGTTGACTTGGGAAAATACTGGAAAACCTGTCTTAAGCATATTTCAACTATTTTCTCTAGTCTGTCTCAGTGTTTGGTACCAACTCAAACTAAACGATAAATTCAGATATATCTGTTTTTGCCAAGTGCCCGCAAAACAGTTACCCGAGGTGACATATATTTCCATCTGAACCAAATGTCTCATGATAGAAACTTTTTCTTGCATATTGTCTTACACTTTAAAGTGAATTTAAATGCAAACTTATCAAACGATTCATTGTCATATCAAAACAAACGATATCCAGACGTTGCGATGGGAAAGTGACGTCACAATGTTTATAACGTTACGTCACAAATAATGCACGAGCCTGGGTCGTCTGGCATGGGAGGGGTGCCAGACTTATTTTTCCGGAATGAGTAAAATCACCGGAAATTCCTATCCGATAAGCAAGAAAATAAATTGCCAATGCCCCGTAAAGCACTTTCAAACGGCGATGTCCAAACAACGTGATTTTGACGCCTGTGTGTATGAATATGTACGAATGTAAAAGTTTCTTATAGTTTGCTTATATTTAGAATACAATTTAGTGAAAAAACAAATTAATTTTGGCAAAATTATTACTGACATATTTATCTCAGTAGTTCAGAGCGACGCTAAAAAAGTTGGAAGCTCAAATGCTAAGTTTTCAGTCCCTTTTTCACAGTATAATCGCAAAGTAATTCAGAGTAAACAACCATGTAGACAATTTAAATTGCTATATTTTGATGCCATTTTTTTGTTTTCAATGAAAAAAAAGATCTCAGCACAGTAAGTGTAAGACAAATTTGACTCCTAACAAAAGACGTATAAAGGGCGCGAAATGGTCATGTTTTCGACGTCATGGTAATGTTATGTACGTAAATGATGTTATATATGATATAGATCTAAATCAAAAATATCGTCTAGTTTCAATTGGTTAAAACACTAAGACAGACTTGATGAAAAAAAAGTTGAAATATGCTTTCACCTTAAGTGTCACATTTCGGTTCCACTTACTGTACTATGCTAGTTGAAGCAGTCCACTTTTTAACCAGGCTTTAGCTTACAAAAACGACAGGACTGTCAGATAATGATGTTGACTGTTTAAACATCAGGTGCTGGATAAGACAGATTTTACTGTAGTTATCTATTTCAGTTCATTTAAGTTTTTATTCAGAGTAAACTGGTTTTTAGTTATTAGATTATGCATTAAATTAAAGATTACCTTATGAGTATTTTTAGGTTTAGGTGCGTTTGAAGGCATATTGTCAATAGTGAAGTTCACTTTGTAAAATCCAAATCGTCCTGATTCTAACATCTCAATACTTGTTTCATCTACAAAGACAACATATCTAACAATCCTCAAATTGTCTCAGTGCATCTTTCAGCACGTTTTGTCAGATATAAGATGGCAGTACGCAGTTCTCTTGCCAGTCAAACCTAGTTGTGTCTTATCATGTTGACTGTAAAAACACTCGCATCAAGAACAAACATCACCTTTAGATCTTTCCTAGTTTCTTGTGCAGTTGTTTCAGTTTTTTTTTACATTCATTTAATGAACCGTTTGTGTCCTTCTGTGACTTTTAACACATATAAGGGACCGGACCACTACTGTGACTAGAAATACTATAACATAGTACCAAAACTCGGTCTAAAAAGCTTGTTTTATCCAGATATGACAGATTACGCTTATTTTTAGGTTGAATTACTCCACTCCGTTTCGCTGAGATAGAACATAATAAAAGTAAAACAATTGTCATAAAATCTTTAAAAATGAACGCTTTTTTTCTGAAATTTTGCTTGAAAGTGTCTTATTGTTATAAACGTTAGTAGGAAAATGTTATATAAAAATTCCATTAGTAGTTAAGAAATTGTATCTCCATTTCCCCTGCGAAATATCTCCATTTCGCCGAGGTAGAACATGAAAGTACAAAAAATTATTATTGAATCTTTAAAAATAGTTTCTTTCTGAAATTTTGCGTGAAAATGTTTTATTGTTATACAAATAAGTCGGAACATTTTAAGCAAAATTTACATTTGTAGTAAATGACTTGTATCCACATTTCGCCCAGAAACTTCATTTCGGCGAGGTAGAACGCATTGTGAAAGAAGAAAAGTTATCATAAAATCTTTAAAAATGAAATTTAAACGTGCGTACCAGAAGAGCATGCGTGTCTCCAATACTTATGTTTTCTTATTAACCTGAATTTGTCCGTCTAGTTATAACTTATTTGCCAGCGACTCCAACGGCACGACGTGTAACCAGATAATGCGCGTGCGTACCGAAAGAGGATTGACACGGTGCACAAAACGACACTGTGAATTTCGGTGGTATCAATCTCATTCACTCTGTATAGGAAGGTGTGTAATAATACATAACCGAAATACGGACGCGTGCTTGCAAGTCCGTATGGTAATAAAATACGGCATTACATATTCATGGTAATATCAGAATCTAGATGTGCAAGTTTGTTTACCTAAATATCTCTACAGTTGAAGTCAAAGTATATGGAGAAAGTATTTAATAAGTTGGAAAAGAAATCCGCTGTGACGTGCCTGATGTTTAACTCCTTTAGGTGAGACTTTCTGACGGAGCCGACGCCATTGCAAAATGTTCAGTATATAAAATGTATTACGTGCTGCAAACTACAGTAAACTCCACCTATAACGATATCGCTTATTGCGATATACCGCTTGTAACGATGCTGTTGTTGCAGTCCCGACTCTGGCCTGCATTTCATATACGTTCACTCTGGATGTAACAATATCGCATGTAACGATATTTTGGATATAACGATGCGTTTTCAAGGTCCCGAACGCTTTGTTTTCCCTTTTAAAGAGATAATTCTAGTTTGTGAGACGGTGTGAATGCGTGACAATGACCGACGCTCAAACGATAACGGCTAATCGAGCAAATTATCGTACTAACAATTCATTGTAATAAAAGTGATTTACACTCGTTTATAGTTAAATGCCTTTTGCTGAAAACATATTTTAGTAAATAATTATACACAAATGTATTAATCGTAAATTGTACATGTTCTTTTTTCGTGCAATACATAAAAAAATAAAATCATGGAGTCTCCTAGTCGGTAGGGAAACATTTAGATATCCTTTGAACGCCTGTAACGTAATAAACCGTATACGCGGGTTAAGACAGGTTTGGACTTCCATAGAAGTGACAGTTATCGTATGGAACACGTTTTGTCTGTATGAATTTAAAGGCTATGCCAACAGCTCCTGAATGTTGAAAACTCAGACGTCCGATGCAAATGCTGACACTTTAAGACGACCTTGAAATGACCTTGGACACAATTTTACCAGCTTTGAAAATTTTCATTTTACCAACGTTCGCGTACAGGCCCCTGTGGGATAGTGTTTTGAGCGCGTGCAAATATTTTTTCACAGACATAAAGCAGACATGTCGTACTCAAACCTAGGTATATTGACATCTTATGAGAACGCTTGAAATTGACCTCTCGTTAGCAACAAAAAAAAAAGTCCATGCGCAGGTTAGCAGACAGGGTGACTCCTGCGCGTGACCTCTGTAGGTGGGCCAATGGAAATTTTACTTTCATGTTACAGCTCAATCTATTTGCTGACGTATACAACACGCGCAGTAAACCGAAAGTAGCCATAACGTGATGTACAGTGTTTACAAAGACACATGCATGTCTGTCGAGTGTGTAACAAAATATGCCGGTGTGCAAAGGATATAGAATCTAAGTACAAAATGATATGTGAAGTTGAGAAGGGACTTAGAAGTAAGACATTGCTACTGATTTCGGAATTAAACAAAATTCACTTCGCACGATTTTAAAAAATCGGGATGCTATCGTAAATGCATATGAAACTACGGCATTTAGTCCGGCTAGAAGAAGGATGAGACATACATTCCTTTTGTAATGTATTAATGATATTTCAGAATTATGTTTATATTTTCATAACATTTGATGAAATAACACAAGCATATGCATGTACATGTAGATAAATCATATACAGAACTTATTCTATATTATTGGTGAAGCACCTCTTTAATCAAGCGAGCTAAATCTACTTTCGGTTTCGGCCGCCGCCAGTCGTCTACATTGGATATAACGATATCGGATAAAACGATATAATTTCCCCTGAATATCGTTATAAGCGGAGTTTACTGTACATATACAAAAAATACTGGAATGATTCTAACAAATTTTCAATTAACAACTGTGCGAATTGATATATATCTTTGACATTTCAAGAAGGTTAGCTGTGTTGCTTATTTTAAAATGATTAGATCATTCTTGATCTCATCCTGTCAATTTCGTTTATTTGAAAGTTATGGATAACTCCCGGATAAAAGCTATTTAGTACCGAACGTGCACACCAGCTTTTAGCAAGTACTGTTGCATGCGCGAGAAGCGTTTTATTGCCACAGCTGCATTTTGAGGAATATTTCAAAGACAATTGATAGTAAATAAAAAGGAATTTAGTGTATGCAACAATACTAAAGTATCCGTTTTCAGTGTTCCGGTGGAATACTAGAATACTTGTGACATGTTTGTTGTGTAGTAATTGTGTAAACCAAATGAATGAAATAAATATATTAAGCATTTAACTCGAGCTTTCATAATAAATTGCACAAATTTTAACTTTAAATGTAATCAAAGTTGATCATTTAACTTCTGTTATACGAAGTTTATACGCAACAATACGGTCTGCATTCGTGACTTGCATATACGCGATGTGCATATACGAAAATCTTTAGAAAATATAGTCTCAGGTACCGATGTTCTCTTTAAGTCTTTCACTAATGATTTTTGTTGCCTATAATAGTTTGGATCCTGGAGCACTTTATAAGGTCCAGACACATAAAATAATTAAAAAAATTAAAATATCTAACAATATAATCATCTAACGTTATGAAAATAAATTATTATAAGTGATTGTCAAGTAAATTTATATAAGCCGCATTTGGATGGTCGTTGACAGGACACGCGCTTGTTATCTTTTGTGTTGTAATATTACGTAATTTTGATGTGGTATGCAGCCGGGGTGTCAAACAATACAATAAACAAGTAACTTCAAATAACACTGACAAACATGTGACACTTTGGCTTCGAAGTGTTTCATTAAATCTTGAAATATATCAGTGATACGCGAATTGCTAAATGTTACTTTTAGTCACTGGTACTCGCCCTTATTTATAGTTTTACATTTCTAAAAAGCATCAAATCATAATCTAATATGTATGGCTAAATAAATTTGGTGATTTCTTTCTGAAAAAAAGACGTTAAGTGCAAAAGGAAAAGAAAAAAAAGAAACATATAGGATCGATTTGCTCAATAGTCGTCCATATAGAAAAGTCGGAATTTTCAGTTTTTTAGGTTCATCCATATATTCGTGCAGTCGTTGTTTTCGCACTAGTAGACACAATCAATCGAGATGATACTTTCATCAACTCAACATACAGAACGTAACTATACATGTATAATGCTTAATAACTTGAAGTAATCGGAAAAAATATATTTATGAACTAAAAACAATGTAAAAATACTAAGCAAGAAAATCCGTTTTAGGGTGAAATGTATATATAAAAGTGATATTACCGTTCAGAGTGACCACCATAATTTTAAATAAAACATTCATCAGTGATTTATACTCCTAAAATAATAAACATTGCCATAGTTATAACCCAAAAATAACGATCTGTATAACAGTTTCATTCACATTGAATATAGAGGAAATCTGTAAAAATCTTTTTTGACTATCCTAGTCAGAAATAAAATTCCATGTATTCGGTTATGTATATCTCAATTTGTATTTGTCAATAACAGAAATAGTTTGGTAAAACTTATTTCTTATATGTTTAAAAGCATCCACCGTGCGTTGAGAATCATTCTTAACTTTAAACCAATATCACCATTTTGAAGGGTAATACAACTTTAAATTTATTAGAAATGTTTAGTAAAATCAAAACATAAAAGTGATTTCTGACGACCTACAAAAACAATGTAAAGAAATGTAGCTAAACCGGATGAAACTGGATTAAACTGTACAGTGGTGCACATATCATGAACATGCTGCATATCGGATAGCGTGCCTTTTTTGAAGCCAACCAGGGAGCGCGTGGCATTTTTTTTCAACCAATCGTTCCTTTAAGCGCAAACTGAATGAAGCATTTTCAAATAAGAAAATCTCTCTTTCAATTCGAAAAGGGTAAAAGGAAAAAACTCACGAGGTAAGTACAGTTTTATTACGTTCAGAATATAACGAAGCAGTAACTACTCAACGGCATTTAATGAAATTTGTACATATCTGCTAGATTAACTACCAACTGCACTTTAAAGTTTATTTAATGCTTGGAGCGTTAACAATAAGGATTATATACCTTAGATCCTAAGATTTCATAAGTAAATCAAACGATATTAATGCCAGTCGGACAGTTTAATAAGGCAAAATATCAGCCTTCACTCACACTCAAGTTCAGTAACTGTTAGTTTCACTCGATACCCTTGGGATATCTACGTTGTACAACTTAAATCGTTTAAACGTGTATTCTGTCTTTGATGCGTAGGCCGTAGGCTCGAATTCAAAAGCTGCCGGCAATATTTTTATAATTGAACAGGTTTATTTCAATCAGACATTATAGACTTCAGTTGTTGATATAGCATAATTTAAAATTCAGTACATAGAGATTATGTATTCATTTTTCTATTTACAGATCAACCCTGTCTGACAAACTGTTGGACATTGCGAACTTTTGGCAGTATCTACCATCAAAGATGACTTTGAACTTCACCTGGCATTAAACTTTAATCTAATGGAGAAAAAGTTTGTTCTGGTTACAATGTTAAGTAATGTATATCATTATCGTACCGTATATGTACAGTATACAGGTCCGTTTATCTTTTCGTATTTATCCAGTACACTCAACAACTTTTCTAAGTATACACCTCAAGTTTGTGTCATATTAAAATCATTTTGAAAGATACGGTCATGAAAATTTGTCAACAAATTATTGAATTCATTCTCTCAATACTCGTTATAAAGTTAATGAGCATATATGATGATTACATTGTCTCAGAGAGTTTACATCACCGCACCCCTAAATGTGAAATTCACAAAACTGTAAATTTTTGTAATTCTAAATATCTGCTAAATTTTCTAGAACAGCAAAGTTTTTGTTAAAAAACGGTTTCTGGTACCAATTTCATATATCCCGCTTTGATAAAAATATTATATCAAGGCTCAATTTATTAATGGAGTTGATCTGTCTAAACCTTATAAGAATTACCTTTCCCATGCATTTATCAAACAAACCTCGTCAATTGTATCAATTGGCTCGATACAGTGCTTTTTTTTCCAACGTGACGTTTTCACACCACAAACTGACCATTAGCGATTCATGAAAAATACCAAATACCAATTCTTGAAGACGAGTGCGTCCAAGCCACAAATGAGTTGAAAAAACATTAGGGTGCTCATTTTCCGTCAAATCTTCATCCGATTGAAATGATATGGGACATAATAATCGGGCAAAAGTCTCAAATTTCTTTTGTACACTTTACATCTGCCAAAGAACAACCTCGTAAAGAATTTGAATAATCAAACATTACAATATGTCTGTTAATTTTATTTTAGTGAATCATAAATGGTCGTATGTGTTACACGCAGATTGATGACAGTCTGCTTATTTTAACGTTTTGTGACTTTTGAATATTGGGGTTACTGTGTTTACAGCGCTGTGGACCAATGAGTTTGGTATCTATCTTTATAACTCTGATAGAATACTAAATATCAATCTTTGATCTTATGACTTTGAAATATTCATCAAAATATCTTGAAAATTGAAGAAACTACAAAATGTCTTTTAGGTGTATACTTAGAAAAGTGGTTGAGTGTATACAGGATGAGAATACACTGTAAATATACAAGCTTGCCTGGTAAATACGTATCCTATGAAAATACAGGTGCGTTTATCCCCCTGTATTTGGTTGAAATACTATTCCTGTACACTACGTATACGTAGCATATACCAGTCAGTATTTCTGTCCCGTATATTCCAAATATACAAGGAACATACGATCTCCTTATATTGAAAAAATACAAATATTATACTTGAAATGGATTATTATACAAAACATACTAGCTTAAATATGAAGCAACGTTGAAACAGCTAAAAAACAACAACTTTTTGTATATTTGAAATGTACTAGAAGTTAACTTACATGTATATTCGAAGAATACGGATGTCCGTATATGTGGGGAAACTGTACGGAATACCCGTATACCAGATGTTCCATACACGGACACGTGTACGAGGTCCGTATATTATGCAAATACGTCCCGTACACTCACGTATATTCGAAAAATACAAGCCCGTACATTCCCGTATATCAACCCTTTTTTGCAGTGCCATTGTCCGCGTTTCTCGCGGAGGGAGAATAGGCTGACTGGGGTAGGACCGTTTCCCCTGAATATTAACTCATTTGGGAAAGAAACCGAAAAGTGACTCATAGTTAAAATATGCAGAGCTATTCTTGCTACTGATGTTTTAGACCATGTTTGATGAAATTTAACACGAGGTTTTGGAGATGAAGCCCGTGTAAGTTTGACTTTTGACCATATGTCCCATATTACAATTTACAGAACTAAACTTCATATCGATGCTTCCTAACATATTTGATAAAATTCCAACAAGGGGTTTCGGAGATGAAGAGAAGCCAAGATGCCCTTGTCACCTTGACCTTTGATCATATGACCCATAATTATAACATGCACAGATACAAATCATACTGATGCTTCAGACCAAATTTAATGAAAATCCATTCAAGGTTTTAGGAGATTAAGAGCGGACAAGATTTAAAGTGGCCTTTGCCTTTGGCTATATAAACTTAAATTTTATTTAGGCTCTTTGCTAACGCTTACCACTAAGCTTAAAAAAAACCTACTAGGGGTTTTGGAGATAAGGAGCGGACAAATTTTCCAATTTTCATACCCTGTGTGCTTGATCTTTTACCATGTGACCCCAAGTTACAATATGCAAAACTATGCATAACAAGACTTCACACTGATACCTCCTGTTAAGTTACATGAACATCAAACTAAGAGATTTGTTCTAAAAGTCCGATGGCAATCAAACGTAGGGTTATACAGGTGAAGAGCAGTCGGGAATTTCATTTTTTTTGCCTGTGTGACCTCGACCTTTCATCACGTGACCCCAAATGATAATATGCATAACCACGCTTCCTAGTATTCCACAGGAAGGGCCAGTTGCAATATGGATGATATGGTCATGATTTTAACGCTATTCCTCTAGGTCTACTACACGATGCTAAATGGTTTCAGAGAAAAAAACAAAAATAATATCAAACAGGGAATGCCACGTACCAAAAACGCAGCCTCCCCAAAACGAGCCCCACAGCACCCAGAAGTGCACACCACCAACACACACACACACACACACACACACACGCACACGCACACGCACACGCACACAACACACATACACACAATCATGTACACACACACACACACATACACTACCAACACACACTAGCATACAAAGCAAACACACGAGGACAAAACGAACAATTAAAGGAACACAGTGGGGCACCGCCTTGGAACGGTCAGTGGCAAAAACACCACTGGGGAGCTTAAACCGGTTTATGGTGCGCACCCAACCTCACTCTTACCCCCACCATGTTCCAAAGTCACAGGACAGTGTAAATAAAAGTAATCCCTGCTAGGTGAATCTCTAACACACGCAATGGAAACAAAAGGCATGGTATGTAAAACACAAAAATGCTCGTGTATAAATATATAAAAAGCAAACCTTGAGAACCAAAAAACGTATGTACTCAATGCCTTTGCAGAAGGCAGAGCACCAAGAGAAACACCCTTAATGGCCCGACGAAACAGGCCAGAGGACAGAAATCAAAACAGTTTCGTCCCAGTGGGATTTAAATAGAACGAGTTTTAAGGATTTCATATAAAAACAAAAATAATATCAAACAGGGAATGCCACATACCAAAAACGCAGCCTCCCCAAAACGAGCCCCATAGCACCCAGAAGTGCACACCACCAACCCACCCACACACACACACACACAACACACACACAATCATGTACACACACAAACATACACCACCAACACACACTAGCATACAAAGCAAACACACGAGGACAAAACGAACAATTAAAGGAACACAGTGGGGCACCGCCTTGGAACGGTCAGTGGCAAAAACACCACTGGGGAGCTTAAACCGGTTTATGGTGCGCACCCAACCTCACTCTTACCCCCACCATGTTCCAAAGTCACAGGACAGTGTAAATAAAAGTGATCCCTGCTAGGTGAATCTCTAACACACGCAATGGAAACAAAAGGCATGGTATGTAAAACACAAAAATGCTCGTGTATAAATATATAAAAAGCAAACCTTGAGAACCAAAAAACGTATGTACTCAATGCCTTTGCAGAAGGCAGAGCACCAAGAGAAACACCCTTAAGGGCCCGACGAAACAGGCCAGAGGACAGAAATCAAAACAGTTTCGTCCCAGTGGGATTTAAATAGAACGAGTTTTAAGGATTTCATATAAAAACAAAAATAATATCAAACAGGGAATGCCACATACCAAAAACGCAGCCTCCCCAAAACGAGCCCCATAGCACCCAGAAGTGCACACCACCAACCCACCCACACACACACACACACAACACACACAATCATGTACACACACAAACATACACCACCAACACACACTAGCATACAAAGCAAACACACGAGGACAAAACGAACAATTAAAGGAACACAGTGGGGCACCGCCTTGGAACGGTCAGTGGCAAAACCACCACTGGGGAGCTTAAACCGGTTTATGGTGCGCACCCAACCTCACTCTTACCCCCACCATGTTCCAAAGTCACAGGACAGTGTAAATAAAAGTAATCCCTGCTAGGTGAATCTCTAACACACGCAATGGAAACAAAAGGCATAGTATGTAAAACACAAAAATGCTCGTGTATGAATATATAAAAAGCAAACCTTGAGAACCAAAAAACGTATGTACTCAATGCCTTTGCAGAAGGCAGAGCACCAAGAGAAACACCCTTAAGGGCCCGACGAAACAGGCCAGAGGACAGAAATCAAAACAGTTTCGTCCCAGTGGGATTTAAAAACTGCCCATCACAGAGTCCTCCCCCTCTTCCGTCAGACACAATCAAAGAGGGAAGCATATAAGACGAGTTTTAGGATTTCATATAGAAATATATGTAAAGTCAACCGACCCATCGGCAGGGTCTTTTTGACCCGGGGGTCATGATTTGAACAATGTTGGTAGAGGTCTACAGCGCATTGCTGCCTGCCAAATATCTAAACTCTAGGCCTTGTGGTTTTAGAGAAGAGCACTTTTAAAGATTTCCTATAGAAAAATATTTAAAGTCAAGTGACCCATGGGCAGGGTCTATTTTGACCCGGGGTTCATAATTTGAACAATCTTAGTAAAAGTCTACTAGGCAATGCTACATACCAACTATCTAAGCTTTAGAGCTTGTGTTTTTAGAGAAGACGATTATCAATTTTAGCTTATACAAGCCTCTGTAAAATCAAGAGACCCCGGATAGGGTCAAATTTGACCCGGGGTCGTAATTTGAACAATCTTGGTAGTAGCCTACTAGCCAATGCGAAATGCCAACTATCTAAGCTTTAGATCTTGTGGTTTCATAGGAAAAGATTTGTTTTCCTATACACGCTTATGTAACATCAAGTGGGCACCCGAGCGGGGTCAAGTTTGACTCGGGAGTCATGATTTGAAAAATATTGGTAGGAGTCTGCTACATACCAAATATCTAAGCTTTAGACCTTGTGGTTTCAGAGAATGTTTCCTATTTGTTGATTTGTTGCCACAGCAACCAGCGTTCTGCAAGGAAAAATTACTTGAACAACTTTTGATTGAGCTAAAAAGAAAGAAATTTATCTGTATACTGTAGCTGTGTATGACAATCCTGGTATCTGAATTACGGGGCAAAAACAGTCACTGTCTAAAGCCTGATATTCATACTTAAAAGAGTTATCAAAATGTATTAACTGTCTTGACATTCCAATCTCCGTAGCTTGGGGATCGTCATAATAATACATTTGCACTCACAATTATTAAAGGGGAAGGTCAGAAATTGAAAGAATTGTTAAGAGGAGCACGCTGTGGGAAGAATTTCTAAAATCAGAGGAAAGACAGGTAGCTGAAGTTTAAGCTTTGATGCGATTTTACATGACAGCATAATTCACAGTGCTTAAGGCTGCGTTTTTGGTACGTGGCTTTCCCTGTTTGATATTATTTTTGGTTTTAAAGCTATTTATACTTAATGATTAAAACGCTGAACATGCCAATTAAGTTATTTTTTCTAAATTGTTTAATGGAAGAAGCTCATTAAAAATTTATGTGTTCTTATTAAAATTATTGTAACCTCGATGTAAACTGTACATGTAGAGATTGTCATGTAATTAAATGTGAAGATATTGAAGACTGAAACTTTTCAAAATGAAAAATCAAAGCACAGGCAATTTTGATTTTGATGGTGGTCTATTTAAATATTTACTCAGGTAATACTGCAAAATTAAAAAGCAACAAAAATATATAAATCATGGTTACATACATGGCACTAAATCAATGTTATCATTTTCAGATTTAAAACAATCATGAGAAAATGGGTAAATAATTGAAAAAGGGGTGTGTCTACTTGTGTGTCTAATTTGAATATATTTGAATAATAACTAAATCTTCTCAGATCTTTTCTAATTTAAAGCCGATTTCAAAAATTATTTCAACAGTGTGTTTGTGTTAACAAGTACTATAATTCCATCCTCAGTTATACTCTTATATAGACTTTTGTTTCCCTCTATTGTCATTGGCAGTCATATCGAAATTTTGAATATATCTTCTACAAATGATATTTTTGTTTGCTAACTTTAAGTTGTAATTTCCTTAAGTGATAAAATTACTTTGATATCTGATGAGTGTTAGTTGAAATGATTGACTTTTAATTACAACTCAGTGATAATTCAATCGTTTTTAGCTCAAGGAGTATTTTACGTGACATCACATTCATTTTGTTTAGTAATTTCAAATGAAGTGTTTTTCGTTATTGCAAATAATGGTATATAAGGCAATTAAGCAGCTACCCTTTGCTGTCTTGTTTCCAGATGCATTATTACAGCTTGAGAAAAGGAAAATACCTGTGAAATATTTTAGAATTAGACTATAAATGTGGATAAAAAGGTACTAAAAATTTCTAATATTGCAGCGACTTCCTGTTGACAGTTAAGGTGAGCGCGGTTGAAAACAGCCACTGTCTTCAACGGACACGGTAGATGACAATAGTGCAAAAACAAAAAATATATACCTTTTTAACTGATAATACAGAAAATCATTATGATGCCAATTCTACCGTGACAATAAATAACAGCATCCTATTGTGGCAAATGGAACAAAATCGAAAAAATTCAATATTAGTTTTGTGAATATGGTTTTCATGCCACTTGTCAAGTATTGATTTGTGATAATATAATGTTTTGTTTCAAATGTATGTTTGTATCATTGCATTTGCTCATGGACAAAAGGCCTCTCCTGAAAACTTATTTTTCTATTTAAGATCATAACATTTTAAGAACGAGTAAACATGCACTTACAAACAAAAAAGTTTGGATTTAGCAAACAGGCGTATCAAATTGGAACTTTTCTTGGTGGAATGCCTCAAAAACTGTTGATGGTGAATCACCCAATTTTTATTTTGACATATGCCTTTCATTCGTGGTCCAGTTGTTTCTTCGCAAAAGAAAATGCCAGAAAGCCTGCAATATCATTGAAAGAAATACTGCGCTATATTTGGAAGGTGATTACCTTCCATAGTTTTTGCGTTTGTTACCTACATAAAAACAAATAACGGAAAATGGTTTCGAGTTTAGTTCGAATAACTCGGTGGATTAAGTAATTGTTAAATAAAGTATTTTGATACATGAGGTCGCGTTATTTTATGTTGCACATGCCGTTATATCGTTTTGATAAGCAACACGCTATTACTTCAGACTGTAACGGCATTTCATATTTGTGGTTACATTGTTTAAAAACAAGTGACTGTTGAGGCCAGTTATCAGGAAACCAAAAACGGATGTGACCTGATGTCTTTAAGTTGGAATCAAACTTCTGTCGACGGATCTTTCTTAAATGAAATACTGTCTTGTTTGAAAAAACTTAAATACATACCCTTCTAATATTAACTCTAACGTAGGGTTGTTATATATGGACGTTAAAATTCATAGTTACACTGTTCTCAATTTGATTTAAAGATGAGGAAGTAGATACACTCTCAACGTATTTGTACGCATTCCCGGCTTAAATCTAAAGTTTTATGAAAACTGTGTACCTCGAAAAACTAAGACAGACATTAAAGTTTTATTTTGTTTCCTGATTGATGTTTGAAGCAGTTTGACCAAAACATCAAAAGAAGCGATTAATTATTTTAATAAACAATATGGCAACAATACAGGAAGTCTTTTTAATACATTGAATTTTAAATCCTTGTTTGGTTTTATTCTTTTTTATTTAGAATTCAAAAGAGATGAAGTTGCTGTTGATTCAAAACATTTTACTTTTAAAATGAAATTAAATGTTCTGCCGGCAGCTAATATTCGTGTATATGCAATTGTTATGTATGAAGAAACAGTTCAGTTAAATACTATTGGAAAAGAGCTTGTTAATATATAAAAATATTTTGTTAAATATAATGACAACAAATTTATTTGAACGTAAACAAAAATAACTAAATCGTTTCAAGATAAATGTCCGCATACTTTGAGATTAAGTAATAATCAATTAACTGAGGTTCTTCCATTGATGTTAACACAGAGACAAATCAATAGTATTAAAAGGCAAAAATTATTAATACTGGTATAGATATTAAAATTTCTGCTTTGCAAATGAATAAACAGTCTAAAAGTATGAGTTTTCTTGGTGCGTTGGATATAAGGTTACAATTGCTTGTCGCACGTGTTGCTCCAAAATATAAGCTCCTTTGGGTGTTGGAGCTTTAGGTGGTTTAGCAAGTACTGGTGTAAGTAAAATACTTGGTAATGGAATGATTTCTGTGGCAAATAACGAGAAAAACATAATAACGCCTTATCTCACCCCGGGTCAAAGAAAACAATTAATGGGAATTGGAGAAATTAAATAAACACATAAATAGAAACAGGATGGGGCTGTTTTATGTAATTGCTAACAGCTTCTTTTTGAACACATCCATAAATTCGTTGTTAACAGGTGAATGGTTACAAATTGATTCTGAACAAATGCCATACAGACGAATACCTCGTTTAAAAAAGTAAAATTTCATTACAAACCATTGTCTAATTTTGAAATTGAAAAGTTGGTTAAACGACTTGGTATTAAAAATTTTAAAGGCGTGTACAGTAACAATAATTTACTTTCAAAAACATTCGTTTAAAATGAGTGTGGAATAATAAATCTTGGAGACAGTGTGGAAGCTGGAACGTATTCGGTCTGTTATTATGATTATTACTATTTCGAACCGCTTTGTTTACCGCCGCCAAAGGAAGTACTTAAATACCGTCCAGGTTTACGACAGCACGAGCGCCACGGAGTTTTAATGTACAACAATATTAAGACAAAACAAGTGTATAAAGCTATTATTATTGCATTGTTTTCATAAAAATGTTACAAGGTGGTAAACATGTGTATGATTTAGTGTATAAAATGTTAAGTATTGATAGTCCAAAGAAGAATGAACAATCAGTCGTCAACTACTTTAAATCAGCTAACTGAAAATTAAACTGAACTGAACTTAATTTCTGTTAAACCTTCAATCGATAACGAAGTAAAATGCAATTGTAAATAGCGGGCATTTTTTTAATTTTTTTATTTGCCGTCCTGGGTTCTCAAAAGTGTTCGTAAATACGAAAAAGTAATTTATTGATGTAAAAGATTGTTAGATTTTCTCAAAAGTGTCCCGGTAGTAGTTTAAGTTTTATAAAAGTTAAGCTAGTGGTTAAAAGTAGTTTATATAATACCATTTCTGGGATTATAAAAGTGTGCCAGAAATGGTATTATATAATACAACTTATTTTAGTGGTTTTTTAATAGTTTGAAAAAGTATAGTACGACTTTTTAAATGGTTTTGCAATGTTTTTTTCAATGGGTTATCAATGGTTTAAAATAAATGGTAACAAAATGGAATTTTTGCTACCGGATGCTCTTATAAACAAAACCTCATCTACTGCGCTTGTCTCACTATTTCCGCTTCGAATGAAACCGAGCAAGATTGCATAAATATCTTATACGCCAACTTCACACATACGCATTTGTGATTATTGACGCCAAAACATTCCTGCTACTGCTGTTTATTTACATAAACGTTGACAAATGTTTATGCTTCTGGTTTCTGGTAGCCCGATTGACTGTACATTTTTTTTATTTGTTTCCTTGAAAAATACAAATGATGCAAACATATTAATTCACTATCAAACAAACTCATCGGTAATAGTTGTCCTTAGCGCTCATGTTTTTCTCACAATTTATTGGCTAGCTTGGTCTTGAGTTAATGAAATAAGGATTTTCAGCATGTCTATACTTTGCAGATACAATTACAAATTCAACAGTTAAAACGTTGGGGAATAATACTAACTTTACTTCAAACAATTTCTATAGAATATTTAAATATATGTTTTCATAAAAACCCGAATTAACTGAAGACGGATTATAGCTTACATAGTCATACTATCTATTTGATCATCGCTTTTCATGAAACATAACAATACAAAACCTTTCGATGCTATCTTATACTCATCAACATTGATATGAATAAAATTACTTTGGGTTCGATTGTATTTTTATGTAGTACCTCATTTTTATTGTATTTGATTTCAGAAAAAGCAGCTTTTGAGTTGGGGGTGCCCGTTGTATTAAACAATGCTTTTATGAATTTACGGTATATGACAACAGATTTAAAGACGTTTAGGCATTTAAAAATTAACAACAGGCAATTTATTATATTGCTATGGAATTTAAAGAAATGGCTTAAACCAATATTTAACAAAATAAATATGAATAATTGCTTAACATCAAACAATTGCAAACTTACAACTAATCGGACGCTCTTAAATCAAAGTCAAGCTGTGGTTTTCTTTCTAGATGGTGAGTTAGAAACAAAACCACCAGTTAACTTATATCAGTGGAAAACGGATCAAATTTGGATATTTTTATACTTTGAAGCAGCTTGTTATAAAAGACGAAGATACTTTTATCAGCAGAAAGACTGGCATACTGTTTTTAACTGGTCTATGGGCTACCGCCTCAATTCAGATATATTTCTACCATATGGAAAGCTTCAGCGTGCTAGAACTGTGTATTACAAGAATTACTCATCTATATTCCATTCTAAACACAAATTTGCGGCATGGGCAGTTAGCCATTGTAAAACCCAGAGCGAAAGAGAAAAGTATGTTGAAATATTAAAGAAGTATGTTGATGTGGATATTTTTGGAGAATGCGGAAGACACGGAAGCATATCACCGGCGAAATTATTGTCATTATTGAATAAGGAGTATAAATTCTATCTTAGTTTTGAAAATTCAATTAGTCAGGATTACGTCACGGAAAAACTGTTTCGTTACTATCAGTTAGACATTATTACAGTTCTGAGAGGTAAACTGGATTATAGCCTCTATTTTCCACAAAATTCTTTCATTGATACAAACCAATTATCGAATATTTCATCACTAGCAAAGTACTTAAACCTTTTGGCAAGGAACGAAACAGAATATACAAGTTATTTGAAACGGAAAGACAAATATGTTGTGTATGGAAGAGATTACACGTTTCCCGATTCACTGTGTAATGTTTGTGATAAATTGAATCATTTGAAAGGATCAAAAAATCATTCCATGAATTTTACTAAATGGTACGGACAATGTCAGGAAGTCTTGGACGTTAACGAAAAATAACCACCAGCGGTATGCAAGCATAGTTTCTATGCCAATGTTTCCTTTTATTATATATAACATTTCTCGGTACAATTAATTGTGTAGCATTATTATGCATGGGCTGTCGACTTTTGCAAGGCACGTCTTTGGGAAAGTTATGATTTCTGTATGAGCAAGTTGCATTTCACCAGTAAGATTCATTCAAATTTGTAACTTTGCAAATGGCCTTAACAATATATTTCTGTTAGGATTCAGATTCTAAATTAACCAGTGCAGCTTCTACAGAATATTACCAAAAATCACAATCAGTTTTTATATAGAAAGAAAGGGGTGGCTTTTATTTTGCTATACTGCAAACCTATAAACTTCGCGGATACTGTATTTAGCGTTATTTTAAATACTAGACACTTTTGCATTGATATTATTATTGTAAATACAAGTGTCCAACCTCTCCGGCTGGACAAAATAAACTAGATTATATATTAACGAACAAACAATCCATTTTCTACGTCTCTCTCTCTCTCTCTCTCTCTGTCTCTCTCTGTCTCTCTCTCTCTCTCTCTCTCTCTCTCTCTCTCTCTATATATATATATATATATATATATATATATATATACGGTTATAACTACAGTAGTATGAACGGCACTGTTTATATTCGGCTGGAGTGGATTTTACCAGATACTGCTTACAAAAAGTCTAGCATTCCCGATCAAATTAGAGTAGTAAAACCTTCACTAATTTTGTTTTCGTTTCAACCCAAAAATAACATACTAACATATGGATACTTATATGGTTACTCTATTTCATTTGTAGGTATATTATGTTGAAATATAGCTTATTCTAAGCGGAAAAGTCTTCTTTCCATAGATTATAATCTTTTCTTCACCAGTTTAGTCGTTTTGTCCACAAAATGAGGCAAATGGTCAAATTTGATAACTTTTGGGAGTAAATGTGACACTGTTCATACAGTTTGTAACCTAGCCCATTACTATGTACATAAACAATGTTTCTATAAGTCAACGAGCGTTCACGAGAGTATTAGCATCTGAAAAATGATCAAACACGACTTAAATGCAAAAAAAGCTAAATAAATGGGCTACGGTGCAAGCAAATTTAGTAAAGGCAAATGCGTCAAGTCTCTTTAGAAAAAGGAGAGACTTCATTAACTGTTATCAAAAAGTTTGTCTTTTATACGTATGCGTTTTTTTGTTTACTTGTCATGTTCATTTGCATGTATATTTACACGAAATTGAAAACAAATGAAAACAAAAATCTCATATATTTTACAAAATTTTACTGAATACAGGCCCCGTGCTTATAAACATTTCTTGAGCACTATCTCAGACTCAAGGTGTTGTTTCGTGCTCAGCGCTGAGTTCAACTCAGACATTGGTGCTTATAAAAAAATCTGAGTTTGAGATCATGCTCAACTGAGTATGAAACTCAAACTCAACTGAGCATGGTATATACCTAACTCAGGGAATGTTCTCCTGTTCCACAAATATGGCTGCCGCCCATGTACGTGCGTACAGACGGGCAATTAGAGATCGAGTTAGGACCAGAAGACCCCGTTATTTTCGAGTCAGAAGTAATCCCATGGAGGATTTGGACGCGGGTGACATTTTTGAACGTTTTAGGTTTCGCCCTGAGACAATTATGTATATTTTGGGAGTGTTAAACATCAGAGAACCTGCTACTCGTAGAAATATGCCATTACCCCCTGTCATAACTCTTTTGACAGCACTGAGATATGTAGCTACAGGAGCTATACAGCTGCTGATTGCTGACAGCATCAGCATCAATAGAGCAACAGCCGGGAAATGCATCCGTCAGGTTCTCATGTTACTGAAAAATCAAGCCAGGCGATTCGTGGTGTTCCCGTCAGGAGATGATGCTCTGCGAACGAAACATGAGTTCTTTCGGATTGCCGGTAACCTTCTTCACTTTTGATTTTGGAATTTCCGAAGCTATGACCAATAAGAAGAATTCTATTTTAAAACACAAATTTGATTGGTTGTGATGTAAACAGCGCAACACGGTAATGCGGGGCTCCAGACAGGGTGTAACTGAGTCCGATTAGGCATATCCGAACTAAATTTCCGATAAGCTTTGTCTTGTACAAAAATATTACTTATGTATAAACAAGAATAAACAAGTATACACCCCATGTTATTTCATCAATTTAATCTTTTTTCATTTCTGTCATTTAGACGTAAGCCTACTGTACGTTGATAAGTACTAAACTGTAACTATAGACACACATGTGATCAGTAGGCTTAAGACTGCAGTAAGCAGAAGTGGGTCGAGGGCCAGATTTTTGGGGTCTGGTCCAGACCCCTAGCACCTGTGGTATGATCCTTGATATGGATCATGATGAAAGTAAGAGACAAATCATATTAAAGGTTCTAGTACCACTGCGAATTGAATTATATATATATTTTTTTTTGATAGTTCCTAAAAACAAATGAAGAACCACCAATATGCCAAGCAACACCTTTATAAGCTGCTGCACTTTTTACTAAAATGTTCATCTGCGTGTTTATATACAGTCAAAGCAAAGCCACTTTTGTAAGCTACTTGTAAATGTGGTATTTGTTTGCAGGGATATTTCATTTACAGATGTTTTAACTACTTTTTTAAAGCACACTGCTCTCCTTGCTTGCCTTTATCTGCAGTGTAATCTTT
The DNA here is from genome assembly GCA_022818135.1 of Saxidomus purpurata. Classification (NCBI taxonomy): domain Eukaryota; kingdom Metazoa; phylum Mollusca; class Bivalvia; order Venerida; family Veneridae; genus Saxidomus; species Saxidomus purpurata. The sequence continues at coordinate 50,628,024 of JAFMSR010000009.1, read as the reverse complement.
TTTCTGAGGTGATGTATTACACATGTTTGACTGTACTAAGTACTAACTGTACAACAAATCATGAATTGTCTGCATGCACATACTAAGTACTAAGAAGATTGTGCTGCAATTACATTAATTGAAAAACTTTTAGAAAATGTGCCCCCAGCCCCTCCTGTTATCTCACTCAGATGATATGATATAATAACAACAATTGTTATTTTTTAGGATTCCCAAATGTCTTAAGCTGTATAGATGGCACGTTTGTCCGGATAATTAGACCTAAACAAAATGAAGCAGACTATGTGAACAGAAAGGGGTTCCATTCCATGAATGTGCAGGTAAATCATTTAAACGTAATGCAAATATGTAAACATTGTTTTATCAAATGCATCCTAGATGCTAATTGTGAAGTAGTAACAGTTCATTGGACTGCCTTACATGTACATCCTTATTATTTTACTTGTTTAAGTTTTGCTATTTCATTGAAATAAAATTGTAACACTTGTCTATATCAATATTGTCAATTTCTTAATTCGTAGTTTTTCGGTATAATAAAATGAATATCACATGCACTTGAGGCTTCGCCTCAGTTGCCATTACTTTTCTCGGGTTCACAATATCTGCTACCACCTCAAGTGAATGTGATATTTATAAAATGGATAAAGAGTCATGCAATGTTATTATTTGTATGTACATCATCTAGCTCTTTGTTCTTGTAGATGTGTTGTGATGCACGATTCAGGTTGACCAGCGTAAACGCCTCGTGGCCTGGTTCTGTCCATGACAGTAGAATATTTAGAAGTTCTGCCCTATGTGACCAATTTGAAAATGGTAAATTGTATTGCATAATAATTATTATTATTCTGGTTCATATACGAGTGTGAATGAAGCTCTGTTGATAGCTGATTTATTGTGCTCAGGAGTTATAGTGAGAATAAACCCTATCAGGAATAATGTATAATGAAAGTCTATTAACTGTTCCTCATTTTATATATTCATTTTTCCTTCTGATAAATATCTTTCACATATACACTATTGAACTCATGAATATGACATGTTACTTTCACATATAAATTAAGAAATATTTAGACTATTACGTAGTAGTTAAATACTAACAATATAAACTACAACTACTACAACTACAATATGTTTATTGCATAAAACACACATAATACAATACATTGCATATTTAGATTAACCAAATGTAATAATTAAGATAATGTTCATTTAAAGATAGCAAGGTATACCAGTAAAACATGAGCAATTAGCACTCTTGAACAGACTATAACTAGACCTATCACTAAAAGTTATAAATACCCTAGAAATACTTCATAAACTGAGGAAGTTCATAGTAACAGAATACCTTGCAAAAAAAACAGACATATTTTTCTTGGCAATAACTCTGTAATTTGCCAAGATAAAGTTATGGTTCTTGAACACTGCACTTTTTCCCTTTGTGCTGGACCATTGTATGAAATTGTATTATATTCCAACCAGTAGTTATTAAGTTATGTTCTGGACAAAGTGAAGTAGCAAAGGGCAATAAATATGTAATGAGTCCAGATATAGTTATGGTTCCTGTACAATGACTGCACTTCCTCTCAATGTACACCAATGTATGAAGATGTATTGAATACCAACCAGTAGTTTTCAAATTATGCTCCAGACAAAGAAAATTTACAAATGGCAATAACTCTGTAATTACTCCAGATAAAGGTATGGTTCTTGTACACTGAACTTCCTCTCAATGTGCTCGACCATTGTATGAAGTTGTATCAAACTGTAGTTTTGGGGTGTATAACAAATGTTAATAGTAAGATGACCGATATATTTAGTTAAGATGTTTAGTCAAGAGTTACCAAACTAAATTGCTTGATACAGCTACAGATATGTACAGATATATATATATACAGCTACAGACTAGCTTCTGTTTTCCAAAACCAGCTACTGTATATCTACACAGTATTACAGTACATTGTATATAAAATTGATAAATGTTGGTGTTCACTTAAAAAGTTAAGGACATCTTATTACAAAAATAATTTACTCACAAAAGTTACTTTTGCTACAGTTTGAGAAGAGTGTACAATGTTTCTGTTTCACTAACAATAGATAAAGGTTGTTAAATGCTGCTGTACATAATTTAAAGAGTTAAGAACTCCTTATCTTAATAAAAAATGTCAAATTAGAATGAACAACATATTCTTTTCAAAAATCGATGGAATCTAGGCATATTTAACAGAAAGTCATGTGGTATTTAGTAAATTGTCAATGTAGTATCATAAAGGTATGCACTGAGTGAAAGGTAAAGTTTTGTAAATAATTTACTCAAAAAGGTTACCTCACCTGCAGTCTGAGAAAAGTGTACAATGTTTCTGTTCTACTTACAATTATTCATTTCAGTTAGAGAGACATACAATACTACATTAACAAGAGCTGTCCATAAGACAGCAAGTTCGACTATTGTGGGTGTTTGCTAATAAAACAAAACTTTTATCAGTGTAATAGCAAAACAAAATTTTGCTAACTATTAAGTATAAACTAGTTGAATCATAAAAAAGTCAAAATCTATAACTATAGATTTAATTTTTGGTAAATTAATTGTTTGATACAAAATGTACCCCTGAACACTATTGCTAAGTTTGATATAACTACCATAAATGGTAACTGAGATTATGTGCATGATAGTACCTTGCATGCTTTACTTTAACCAAATTTTCAAAGTCAAACAAGGGCCATAATTTGCACTAAATTTAAACAAGAGTTATCTGTCTTGATGTGTGACACCTCTTAGGGAAAAAAAGTTTCAAGTCAATATCATAAGTGGTTACTGAGATATGTGCATGATAGTACCTAGTAGGCAAAACTTTAAACAAATATTCAAAGTCTAACAAGGGCCATAATTTGTAATAAATTTATACAAGAGTTATCTGCCTTGATTGTATGACACCCCTAAAGAAATGAACAAAGTTTCAAGTCAATATCATAAGTGGTTACTGAGATATGTGCATGATAGTACTTAGCAGGCAAAACTTTTACCAAAGAAGCAACGGCTGAACTTTAACAGACAGATAACTTTTAGTCTGAATAAAAATAATGATTAAAGAATATCTACACTTTATTTTATAACTTTCTTAAACAAAACATTTGATACAGTCACATAATTCTCAAAATAGAAAACTAGTTTCCTGCAAATAAAAAAATGTTCATGTTTTCAAACCTTGTTGTTTCAGAGAAGATTTTTAAAGTTTTTCCAGTATAAGCCTATGTAAAATCAAGTGACCACCCAGGGAGGGTCACTTTTTAACTGGTGGTCATAATTTGAACAATCTATATAGAGGTCCACTAGACAATGCCACATGCTGATTAAATTACAACTTGCTATATTTTTAATCAGCTTCAATCATTTTAGTCAGTGAAATATATTTTTGTGCTTAAGGTGAAATTTCAGCTATAAAGTGATGACTAAAAAAGCAAAGGTAAACAAAAAAGATGAGATGTGATCATTCTGTGAAGTTATTGCTTATGCAGATATAATCAATATTTCTGCCACTGACAACAAATCAAAGATTACATGAATATTTATGAACAACATCAGCATCTGTTCCTGCAAAATTTATTTTGAATACATTACCATGCAGTACACCATATGCAATATGTAATTTTCAATGAATCTTCATATATTTTATTACTTTTTATCATTAATCTATGTTTTTCAGGGCATCATGATGGTTTCCTTCTTGGTGACTCTGGCTACCCATGCAGAAAGTTTTTGATTACCTCATTCTTAAACCCAGGAACACCAGCAGAAATCAGATTCAACACTGCATTATGCAGAACTAGAGTTTGTTTTGATAGAGCAGTCCTTTGGTGTCTTGAAGAGACGATTTCAAGTATTGCAACAAGGCATTAGGACATCACCTGAACTTGCCGTAAACACAATTGTTGCATGTGCAGTGCTGCACAATATTGGTATCAACCAAGGAGATATTATTGATATTGAAATTGTTAATAATCTGAATATGCCTCAAAGAAATTACAATCATGTCAGAGAAGATGGAAATTTGATGAGAAGACACCTTGTGGATACTCATTTTTCTTAGATTGTTAATTGTTTAACCTATTGTTTGATGAATCAGTAATTCAGTCAGTGGTTTTATTCTTTAAAGGACCAAAATACAGAATTCCTTCTACTATTGATTTTCATGCTTGTCGTGGTCATATTGCGGAATCCATCGAAACTTTTTGTGTTAAATGGTGTCGTCGTGAGAATGCTGATCCAAATGCATTAACGTCTTGGAAACGAAGTATTTTTAACATTGTCGATTCTCGTATAAAATTTTACCAAACAAATGAACACCTACTTCCATCAAAACCCAAGTTTACTTTAAGACATCTGAAAAAGGAAATCCAAGAATTTCATTCTAAGTATGTCTTAGTTCCAGCAGACAAGGCGGCCAACAATATTATCAACATTTGACGCCTACATTATATTAATGTTTTACAAAACGAACTAAATAGCACTAAAGCTTATATATTGAGTCCTTGTGTTGAACAAAATGTGGTCACTGATCACATCAGTGAAGTTTCTAATTTGAAAGTTCGTATACATGATCAACATATTAAACTTCCTACTATGTACTGGATTCCTAAATTACATAAACAACCATATAAAGCTCGTTTCATCGCTAATTCAAGCTCTTGTACCACTACAAATATTTCAAAACTATTAACATCTTGCCTAACTGCTATAAAAGCCCACGTGAAAAGATATTGTGATAAAGTATACGAAAACTCTGGTAAACATTTATTTTGGTCGATCAAAAATTCTGGCGAAATCCTGGATAAGTTTAAAGTTAATAATTACAAAGTAACTTCAGTCAGTACATACGATTTTTCTACTCTGTATACCACTTTACCACATAATTTGATAAATGACAAGCTAACTGCCCTAATTCAAAAGACTTTTGCCAGGGAGAATGTTACATTTCTCGCCTGCAATTTCGATAAAGCTTTTTTTACTAGCTGTATTGTTAAACATTATACTATGTGGACCTGTGACGAAGTTTGTAAAGCCCTTTCCTTTTTATTGAACAACATTTATATAAGGTTTGGGAATGCAGTTTTCAGACAAGTAATCGGTATTCCCATGGGAACAAATTGTGCACCCCTTGTCGCAGATTTGTTTTTATATTGTTATGAAAGAGACTTTATGTTGAGTCTTTCTCCAGATACGCAGGCAGACATTATCACTGCTTTTAATAATACATCACGCTATCTGGATGATATTCTTAATATGGATAACCCGTTTTTTGGTCAATTGGTGGACACTATTTATCCCCGGGAACTCTAGTTAATTAAAACTAACAATTTGGATACTGGTGCTTCATTTTTAGATTTACATCTCTCTATTTATAACAATATTATACATACCAAAATTTTTGACAAGAGGGATGATTTTAATTTTAGTATTGTAAATTTCCCCCATTTGGATGGGGATGTACCTCATGCTACATCTTATGGGGTATACATTTCTCAGTTAATTCGGTTTGCCAGAGCGTGTAGTCATGTTGAGGATTTCAATGAACGTAATCAATATATTACAAATAAACTTCTTCAACAGGGCTACCGTTATTACAAATTGCGTAAATATTTTGCTAAATTTTACTATCGTAATTCTGATTTGGTTTTGAAATTCAATAGTAATCTAAAGACTCTTCTGCGAGAAGGTATTTCAAAACCCGATTTTTATGGGGATGTGGTTTACAAACTTCGTAAGATTTTGGGTCATGGCAATTTTCCAACTGTATTTGCTAAAATTATAAAACGTTTTGTTAAAAGAGGTTACGACCAAACTATTTTGAGACACACCGCATGTTTGGCGTTCAACCCGTTTACAGTTGGACGCTATGCTTCCCTCTTTGATTGTGTCTGACGGAAGAGGGGGAGGACTCTGTGATGGGCAGTTTTTAAATCCTACTGGGACGAAACTGTTTTGATTTCTGTCCTCTGGCCTGTTTCGTCGGGCCCTTAAGGGTGTTTCTCTTGGTGCTCTGCCTTCTGCAAAGGCATTGAGTACATACGTTTTTTGGTTCTCAAGGTTTGCTTTTTATATATTCATACACGAGCATTTTTGTGTTTTACATACCATGCCTTTTGTTTCCATTGCGTGTGTTAGAGATTCACCTAGCAGGGATTACTTTTATTTACACTGTCCTGTGACTTTGGAACATGGTGGGGGTAAGAGTGAGGTTGGGTGCGCACCATAAACCGGTTTAAGCTCCCCAGTGGTGTTTTTGCCACTGACCGTTCCAAGGCGGTGCCCCACTGTGTTCCTTTAATTGTTCGTTTTGTCCTCGTGTGTTTGCTTTGTATGCTAGTGTGTGTTGGTAGTGTATGTGTGTGTGTGTACATGATTGTGTGTGTGTTTGTGTGTGTGTGTGTGTGTGTGTGTGTGTGTGTGTGTGTGTGTGTGTGTGTGTGTGTGTGTTGGTGGTGTGCACTTCTGGGTGCTATGGGGCTCGTTTTGGGGAGGCTGCGTTTTTGGTATGTGGCATTCCCTGTTTGATATTATTTTTGTTTTTTTGTTTGTTTGAATAATTTATCTTTTTACATAGATAAATACCTATCAGATGACTCATGCACAAGTATACTGTTGATATTAAATTTTTCAGAAAGGCTTGCATGAAATTTAGTTGAATGGAGTATAGAATTTCCAAAATTTGAAGATCATACAGTCTTGTACTTCATAATGTCATCTGACAAATTAGTGCTAATCAAGTTTGTAATGAACTGATGATTTCGTTATAAATGTGAAAACTAGTACAGTCTTACTTGCATAAAAAGTCACTTGTATATACCCTCCTTAAACAAAAATGGTAAACATGAACAGTGATTCATTAATTTCACTACAGTAGTTTGACAAAACCTAAGTTACTTATACTTGTGATGCAACCGTTTAGAAACTGTACCTATTTTATAAAAACTATACAGTTTTAAAGATATATATGCAAGTGGCTTTTACCTCAATTTATCAAGATGATCAAAATTTTGAATCTTTTGAAAATAGACATATACATCTTTTAAAGTCTTAAAATGGCTTAATGCTTATGAACAAAAAAAGTCTTATTTCTGAATTTCTTTGTAAAAATACAGAATATCATGTCTTATAAAAAAGTATGAAAACCTTGATTATCTGGTAATTTGTTTCATGAAATTATTTAGGTGACTGATTTAGAATGGTTAGACTTTACTTACATGTTGCATGCATATGTATGTAATTAAAAGTATGGTTAACAAAATGTGCATGCCATAAGAAAACAATTACTGTTCCTACATATTGTTATTTTTGTGATGAGATTTTCCACAGGTACATATATTTAGTGAGTAAAAAATTGCGACTTAAAATCAGTGGTAACCAATAAATGGACTAAGTTTTAGTCGATCAATTGGTCACCACTAATTTCAAGTGATAATACATAGTTATTGTCTCTGCCATCTCTTTTACTGAATTTAATGTATCTTCTTTTTTCTTCAGGCATGAAATCTCGGCCTGTAATTTTTGAATTTCCAACTGAAGTTTCTGGTTTTCAATCGTGATTCTCTCATTGTCCAGTCTTGTGTTCTTTAGAGTTTCTTCCTCTTGAATACCACCAATCATTTTTCTTTTTTTCCTGTCAGTGCTCTCTAAATGGAAAATGTTTTTTTTTAATTCTTGTTATGATATCTGAAAAAATTGTTCAAACATTAACAGCATCATATATTCTGAAACTTTAGCTTTCAACTTAAATTATTGCTCAAGCTATTGAGCAATAACATAGCACAGACTAACTTTTAGAAATGTAATTACTGAAGGCTCTACGAACAAAAAGGCCAAGATGGCTCTACATCGCTCACCTGGAAACCATTGGCTATAAAAGAAGATCTCAAAAGAAGAAAGTGTCAAATTTGGGCTCATGACTTTCCTCTATAGCCTTCGTCAAATCAAGAGACCCCCGGGCAGAGTCACTTTTGACATAGGGGTCATAATTTCAACAATTATGGAACAGGTCCACTAGGTTATGCCACATGCCATTTATCCAAGCTCTAGGCCTTCCTAATCTGTATAAGATTTCCTTTCTGTTGCCCTAGCAACCAAAGTTTTGCATGGAATTTAATTATTTAAAGGAAAACGTTAATGGATGTGTGACGAAATGTGATCATAATAGCTCACTCTGGCATGTTCAAAGTGAGCTAGAAAATACTTTTCTTGCATACCAGATGATGATATCTTTTTTCATACCTGCAGTTTTTTCACACGCTCTTTTTTCTCTGTAAGGCTTTTCACTTGAGAATCTGCAATGCATGAATATGCTTATATAATCCTCGCTGCAGCATAATTATACTGACATGCAACCCATTAATATTCCTCATTGTGCCTTGTCCAGACTAAGTGACCACATGTCTTAAGAGACCACAATTTCAGCTTCCCTGTATGGTCATTTAAACGGGTTTGATTGTAGTCCAATATATTTATAAGTGTATTATTGAACTTTTGCCAGTAAAAGGCAACCATGATTCTGTGTATCTTTAAAGTGTAGGCAAGGGCAGCAAGATATAAATTCAACAAGTGACAGGAAATTGTCACAAAACCAGGTTTTCATTTTCCAGTCTGCTGGCCGAGCGCAAATGTATTCTTCTATATATAACATATGTGGAAAAAAACAAAGGGCCATAATTCAGGCAAAAATTATTAAAAAAAAAAAGAAAGAAAAAAAAAAATAATAATCTTGCTCTGTGTGGGGTTTGAACCACTGGTCTCATGAGAAATTTTGTCATCTTACTGTAACAGAATACTCCAAAGTATACAGGACTGGTAATCTATTCTAAAAATAGACAGTAATAACAGAGTATTCTCCCTTTTATAATAACAGAGTATTCTCCCTTTTATATATACTTAAAAAGGAGACACAAAATTGCTAACGGACGGACGGACGGACGACCAGGGGCAGAACATTATATATTCAATATTCTTTAGTTAACAATGATAGTTCTGTGAAAGTTTGGTTGAAATCCCTTGAGAAATGTAGGAGTTGCACAAAGAAGAGTATTTCTCTATATATATTACATTATGCGGAAAAAAACAAAGGCCCATAATTCTGTCAAAAATGATCAAATCACAAAACCCCGACAATATGCGCCAGGGCACTTGGTGACAATAATTCTGTGAAAGTTTGGTTAAAATCCCTTGAGAAGTGTAGAAGGAGTTGCGCACAGAAGAATTACATATGTGAAAAAAAAAAAAGGGCCATAATTCTGTCAAAAATGACCAAATCACAAAACCTGGAATATATGCGCCAGGGCACTTCATGACAATACTTCTGTGAAAGTTTGGTTGAAATCCGTTGAGAAATGTAGGAGGAGTTGCGCACAGAAGAATTACATGTGTGAAAAAAAACACAAAGGGCCATAATTCTGTCAAAAATGACCGAATCACAAAACCCCGACAATATGCGCCAGGGCACTTCATGACAATACTTCTGTGAAAGTTTGGTTGAAATCCGTTGAGAAATGTAGGAGGAGTTGCGCACAGAAGAAATTGTTTACGCCCGCCCGCCGACATACCCCAATCTAATAACCAGGATTTTTCCTTCGGAAAACCTGGTTAAAAATTATCTAACTAAGCTTTTTGATATCCCTGAATAACATAGCAAAGTTTAGATGAATACTATAAGTTGAGTAAAAATGTCAAAGTAAAATAAACAAGACAAGTCCATAAGACAGCAAGCTCGACTAGTGTGGGTGCTTGCTAATAAAACAAAGCCTTTTTTTAGTTTAAGATTAAACAAAATTCTGCTAACTATTAAGTATAAACTATGAAAGTTGAATAAAAAAAAAAAATCTATCACTATATATTATTTAATTTCTTGTAAATAAATTGATTGCTACACACTGTATCCCTGAACATTGCTTAGTTTGATATAAATACCATAAGTGGTTACTGAGATATGTGCATGAAGTAACTTTAACCAAATTTCCAAAGTCAAACAAGGGCGATAATTTGTACAAAATTTTTTCAAGAGTTATTTGTCTTGACTGTGTGTCACAACTTTAAACATTTACAAAGTTTCAAGTTAATATAATTACTGAGATGTGTGCATGAAAGTTATTAGCATGCAAAACTTTAACCAAATTTTCAAAGTCAAACAAGTGTCATAATTTGTACTTAATTTAAACAAGAGTTATGTGACATGACTGTGTGACACCCCTTAAGACATAAAGTTAAAGCGATTTATACAAGAGTTCTCTGAGTTGACTGTGTGACACCCCTAAAGACATTTACAAAGTTTCAAGTAAAAATCATAAGTGGTTACTGAGATTATGTGCATGATAGTACTTAACAGGCAAAACTTGAACCAATAGAGCTGCAACGCCAACACACAAGTGACTGTAATAGCTCTCCGTATTCTCCAAATAGTCGAGCTTAAAATATATACCTTTATCACCTATTACTTCACAGTCTGTATCTGATGTTGTGGCTTTTATGACTGCTGCTGCAATATATATAAATTACTGTACATTGTTGCTCTGTTTTCAAAACAAGAGGGACACAATGACCATAAAAGGTAATTTACACTCAAATTTAATATTGGGCAGACAGTTATCAAGTTTGACAAAATGCTTAGATGAGCTAATACAGCCATAGTATTTGACAAAATGGATATTTCATATTTAGATATGGTATGCATCATTCAATTGCCAACATTTAAACAATGTCTTCTTTTATTATGATTATATAGTTCAATGCAGAAAGGAAATCATTATCACAGTACAATATAAATGAAAATTAATGGTGATACATGTTAAGTAAAATACATGACATTCATTTATATTTTTTTTGTTAAAAAATACAGAAGCAAACAAACCATCTGTGTCCACACCACATGGCAATCCTGTTAGTACAGGCCTGCCCTCCATTGATCCAATTAAGGCATTCTCAGCAGTGGACAGAGGTGGTGGCGATGGGCCTCCTCCTGTCACCCCCCTCTGCTTCCTTTGGATATCGATCTTCTGTTTCGCTGTATAATGCATTGAAAAGTTATCAATTTTGTAACATTGCATAATATTAACTACAGCTGTGTCAAATAGCTTCCTATTCTTATACATTGTGAATAAAATCTTAATTACATCATTTGTTTTATCACAGAAATTGTCACATCTGTATTTGAATTTGACTTAAAAAGCACCTGCTGTAGTACACTACAGGTTGTGTGCACTTTTATGTGTCCAGAATTACTATCGCTGCACCGTACTTATACTATTTGCCAGTACTCTTATCTTACAATAATAAATTGAATAAAATTAATAATTAATGTTTATATGCATTCATAAAATGTACACCATTTATATTGGTAAACTGTGCTGAACATGTATTTAAAGTTTGTCTGGGTGTCTTCCCAGTCATTTTCAGCTAAAAGTCTTAGCTTTATGAAGAGATAAGTCATAAACTTATTAGAAGCATATCATTTTTGTATTAATAAATTTATGTTACTAAAAATATCAGTACTTTTGAGGAGATCCTTGGACTTTAAATCTATATCATTATCACTGAAAAATGTTGATTATGTATACCTCTCTGCTTTAAATTGAAGAACTTCTTCTTGACCTCATCCCCATCTCTCTTTGCATCTATAGAATGACTGAAAAATTCAAGTATATTGATACAAGATAAGTGGCAAACAAAAAAGATTACAATTAATCTTTCTTAAATGTATATGTGGTAAAATAATGAACAGGTTACATGCACAATGGAACTGTACAAACACACACATGTTGGACATACTGACCCAGACTCATTTTAATGTAATATATCAGTCTATTTATGGATTTGAAATGACCAAACATACATTTAATATGTTCAGATAATGTACATTATATATCAAAGATAGCTAGTGTCTTTAAAGTGAGTAAGTACTGTGACTGGCATTCATGTGCATGCAATCATTTACAGCCTAAAATTTGCCATCTGGTTGTAGGACCACACTGTCTTGTTAGCAGGTTTTGAGCTCCAGCTTTAATAGCACTATATTAACTAGATGTTTTCTCATTGAAACCACTTAATAATGATTGAAGTGAAGGCAATCAGTTTAATGAGTTACCAAAAACACAGTTATAGCTCAGTTGGTTTTGTACACTGGTGTCAAGACTTCACAACCATCATATTTCACCCACAGTCTTTTTTTTTTTTAAAAAGTCAAACATCATCAAAAAAGTATTTCAAATACTTCAATTAAATTTTGAAAGGCACACACAATATTTTCAGTCATGGAGCCTGAATCTTATGTCTGACTCATCAGGTACACTTCTGAGGCTCTGTAATTATATACACTTAGTTTACAGTACTGTAAATGTGTTGATGTTTGATCACAGTTGTTATTATTCAGTTCATTAGAACAGTCTATGCCTTGTTTGATATCCCAAAATCCAATATATCATGTAGGATATATTACTTTATTTTACGGAATTAATTATGTAGGTATTGTAAATATACGATTAAAGACCTTGATCACTGCTCAAATTAAGAGAAGTTCATGAAAAAGCAGAACTGCATTTTACCCCTGATGGCCTCTGAATGCGAGGCAAGCACCTGTCTTGTCTGAATGTGGGTCAAACTTAAACTTGGAATTTACATAAACGATATAAACGACGAAATGAAAATTCACCGGTTTTCAAAACTAGCTTTGTAATAAATGATACATTTAGAAATGAGAAAATAAACATAGATCTAATAATGTATATATAAACGGCAATATTTACGAGGTGACTTTTTCTGCTATACAAGCCCAAGTCTCTGTCCTTTTGCGGCTGATTGACTTGGCCGCCGGCCCTTTCAGTTCTCCAAACAGCAGTTGTTCATTAGAAAGAACCTCCTGAATGAGCAACACCTCTTCACCAGTGCTCCATGGCTTCGCTCGTTTCTTAACCGGTAGATCTGCAGGAGCAGTTACTTCTGCGACAGATGCTTCGGCCATGTTTGTTTGTAAACAACGCCAGCGTTATAAATAAATCGGCTATTTTTAGAAAATTGGGCCGCTTGAAACAACGAATTTATCAATCACGGTATGCTCAGCTGAGTACGTGCTCAAGTGACGTTTATAAGCACCGCTTTAAAATGAAACTCAGGAGAGCATGATTTCAAGTCCCTGAGCACGATATCGCCTGAGTCTGAGATCGTGCTCAAGAAATGTTTATAAGCACGGGGCCAGATCATTGAAAACGTATACATGTTTTAGTCAAAAGCAAAATCTTGTGACTAACAATCGAACGCTGCCTTTCAGCTGCTGTGAATAGTGATTCCCTCTCAATGATAACTTCTTCGACACAAGTACGAATTACTTCATATTTCCAACAAAGTTCAATGTTCATTCATGGCTTCGGAAACATACACTCAACAACTTTTCTAAGTATACACCTCAAGTTTGTGTCATAATAAAATCATTTTGAAAGATACGGTCATGACAATTTGTCAACAAATTATTGGATTCATTCTCTCAATACTCGTTATAAAGTTAATGAGCATATATGATGATTACATTGTCTCAGAGAGTTTACATCACCGCACCCCTAAATGTGAAATTCACAAAACTGTAAATTTTTGTAATTCTAAATTTCTGCTAAATTTTCTAGAACAGCAAAGTTTTTGTTAAAAAACGGTTTCTGGTACCAATTTCATATATCCCGCTTTGATAAAAATATTATCTCAAGGCTCAATTTATTAACGGAGTTGATCTGTCTAAACCTTATAAGAATTACCTTTCCCGTGCATTTATCAAACAAACCTAGGGTTGGTTCGATACAGTGCTTTTTTTTCTCCAACGTGACGTTTTCACACCACAAACTGACCATTAGCGATTCATGAAAAGTACCAAATACCAATTCTTGAAGACGAGTGCGTCCAAGCCACAAATGAGTTGAAAAAAACATTAGGGTGCTCATTTTCCGTCAAATCTTCATCCGATTGAAATGATATGGGACATAATAATCGGGCAAAAGTCTCAAATTTCTTTTGTACACTTTACATCTGCCAAAGAACAACCTCGTAAAGAATTTGAATAATCAAACATTACAATATGTCTGTTAATTTTATTTTAGTGAATCATAAATGGTCGTATGTGTTACACGCAGATTGATGACAGTCTGCTTATTTTAACGTTTTGTGACTTTTGAATATTGGGGTTACTGTGTTTACAGCGCTGTGGACCAATGAGTTTGGTATCTATCTTTATTACTCTGATAGAATACTAAATATCAATCTTTGATCTTATGACTTTGAAATATTCATCAAAATATCTTGAAAATTGAAGAAACTACAAAATGTCTTTTAGGTGTATACTTAGAAAAGTGGTTGAGTGTATGTTTCAGCATTTATATAAATCAATGGGAAAGTATATCATAAAATTACCACAGTGATACCGATGAATTCTATGTACGCCAGGAAATGTGTTTTAATTAAATAAATGTGCTTTATTATATTTTGTTCTGTGAAAATTATGTTAATTTTGTTGCATTTGAAAGCAATTGTTACGGTCCGATGCAAACTGCAATTCTAATTTAGATCTTTACGGCCTATGGCAGATACTTATTTTGGCATATAAAAATATCTCTCTATCAGTACATTATATACTATTCTAGATATATGCTTTATGTAAGAGGGATTAAATGAAATAAACTAACACGATAAGATGCCATTTTCAGATTGTAGTTGTTCTATTCTAATGCTACTTAATCTTTTGTCTGTAAGACATGCGGAAGAGCATTCACAATCAGACCTTGGCCGATATGAAATAAAGCATACATAATTGACAATCAGCTGTAAAAGATGTGGTCATTAGACTCATATAAGACACGAAATGGTGCAACAACATGAATACGCATACTGACGAGAGAACTCATTTCTGCAACACGTGCAGTGCCAGATTCAAGCATGCCAATTATATGTGCAAGGTACAAGAGTAGGAAACATGACAACAAGTGAAATTCATCATTTCTTTCCGCATATGACTGTTTAATATATCATATAAAAGATGAATGCAAGTTTCTGTAAGTAAGGCACATGTATCGGCTTTTGCAAACACTATTTTCTTCCATAACAATATATATGGCTGTTTATTTATGAGGAAAGGTTTCCTCTATAGCAAATATTGATATATACAGTTAAGTAGAAAATTGCTGTTCTAAATTTCGTTAGAATTGTTCGGAAAAAAGGCGACATATAGGGATCGCTTTGTTCGTCCGTTTCGACCGTTACGAAACTCAACGTTGGTCATAACTTTGCCATTTCTTAAGATTTCTTCATCAGATTTGTGCACAACATCTGTAGGTCATTGCAACATTTGAATCGTACATTTTTGCTCAAAGGTCTATATGCTATTACATGTAATACAATATTAGCAGAGATTTCTACCTATAGTAGGACAATGCTCTTTTAAAAGATATTTTCCACTGCCCTACCGTTAGCTGTGTTCCAGTTTGTTTTCTTATCGAAAAGTGTTTCGGTTTACTTTAACCGTTTTCTATGCATTGATAGAAATATGAGATTGTATATATATTCTTTTTGTTCAATCATTTTTAGGAATTGTGATTTATATTTTATTGCTATGATTTGTATATGATTTGTGCTTTGATTCGGTTCAGGGATAATGTTAACCATGCACATATATAGGTGGTACGTCGTTACATTCGGAAGAAAATGCATCATACGTTTTTGACATTATCTTTTAAACACATTATACAAAACCATATTTACTTACTGAAAATCACGTTTCGTTGGTATTTTCCTTAACTACAGCTGTGATAATACAAATCAACAGTGATATAGTTTAGTGTCGTCGTGTTTTATTTAAAAGTTACATTAAAATATGAAAAAAATGTACACTTGCTTTTTTATCATTTACCAACTTAAAACATTAAGACGACCGTTTGGGAATCCCTAATGCTTATACTGAACAATTTTAAAGTTCCATTGGCTCTCAAGATACACATTAGTACATGATTGAACTTTTTAAAACCATAATGATAGTATTGTGTTCTATTTAAACAATTCTAGTATATATTTTTCTTTCATAGTTCTGTCGCTTTTCAACGGAAATTGTTGTAAAATACTGTTTAATATTTTGCATCGTTCTCTAAAGTGACTTGTCGCATTAGCCCTTACTAAATTTGCTTGCACCGTAACCCATTTTCAAAAGAACAAATATTTAGCTTTTTTTTTGCATTTAAGTCGTTTTTTTATCATTTCCCGGATGCTAAGTATCCTCGTGAACTCTCGTTGACTGACAGAAACATTGTTCATGTACATAGTAATGGGCTAGGTTACAGACTGCATGCACACTTGTCACATAAGCTCCCAAAATTTCTCAATTTTGACCATTTGCCTCATTTTGTGGACAAAACGACATAAATGGTGAAGAAGACTCTACATGTGTATAAATAGCAGTTTGTGGTTTATGTTTACATAAGAATAAATCGAGCAAACTTCAACAACTATTTTGTTGCAAAATTAGCTCATTTCATTCTCACAAATAATTTCTGAGTCAACATTAGTAATAAATCGTTATATTTCAGATGTGATCTGATCACTCTTATGACTTTGAATTCCTCAAGCTGGCAAATGTGTTTGAACATTTTTTAGAAAACAAAGAAAGCATGTACAGACATTAGCAGTTTTAGCATAGAAATATATTATATATTACTACAATAAAATCATAAATTTTCATGTGAAATGCTACATTCAAGGCATTATTGAAAGCATAAAAATTCACTGGAAAACAATACTGCAGTGCTAAAAAGAAGTAAACAATTTAAGAAGTTGCACTGAAAAACAAGATAAAAAATTGAAAGAACAAGACAATAAGGAAACATTTTTTACAAAATGAAGTAAGCGCAAAAGTAGCCCGACTAAATGTAAATAAAATGTATTTTACGTTCTGGCGATGATGTGTCATGGAATGCTTACGCGAACATATTAAACTTGGAAACAGACTGCGACAGTCTCAGAATATATACCGGTATG
This sequence comes from Saxidomus purpurata, assembly GCA_022818135.1. NCBI lineage: Eukaryota > Metazoa > Mollusca > Bivalvia > Venerida > Veneridae > Saxidomus > Saxidomus purpurata. Next base: position 50,610,992 of record JAFMSR010000009.1, on the reverse strand, counting down.
CAAATTTTAAAGTAATTAAATTGAACAATTATAGAATATGAATAAGCGTAATTGAAGTAAGCCCTATTCAACAAGAAATGAACACAAATCAAGCAGCTGCACACGGTATTGAAGAAAATGAAAATGATCAGTCAATGAATTTAATTTGAAATACATTTATAACTGGAGAGGACACCTTGAGCAGTTACTACACACTTCTTGATAAAACCAAAACTAGTGATATCATATGGTAATCACTTTTTCGAAAGACTAACATACTCTAGACAGTCTGTTTGTAAACATCTTGAGGGTAGTGCATAAGATTCCATAGGGTTCTATTAAACAAAGTCAGTCTGGAGAATGAGAAACTATGGTACGATTCAAGATATTTATTTCAAATTAAACATTATGTTGTTTGGCATCATTAGCTGTATAAAAATGATAAAACCTTTCACCTGTGACGACCGATTACTTTAGCACGTGTGACATATACGAGTTCACCATTTTGCTAGTAGATAAGCGAAACATATTGATTTGCATTGACATTTTATTATTCTATAATGCAATTCAAACCGTAAAAACAGAATTTTGATTTTAAAAATCAGTCATTTCGAATGAATTACCAAGAGCGTGGTAGCGCAATTGACATGTTGCTTGCCGGCTTGTCACTCAGACAGTCACGTATATAAATGTATCATATTTATTTAGCAATACTTTTATTTGCAAACATATGCAGTATCAACCTATTCACTAAAAATCGTCACAAAAGTGGAAGTGTATCTGTAAAATACTATTATATTGCATTTCGTTTCTTTACTCCGATGTACGGATTTTATCATGAATCAGTGACTTTTCTCAATGTTGGGATTTCACGTCATGCCATTTTGTGAATTCGGATTTTACAGCGATGATTTTTATTTGTTAAGTTTAATATGTATTTGTTAATCAATAACAATTACATTTCGCATACGTATGAATTATGTGTTTAAATAATTATATTTTAAATTTGAACGAAATCTGCACACAAATAATTCAGTTATACCGAATTATATAAGTGTCGGGTTAGAAGTAGCTCCAAGTGTATGTGAAGCAAAAACGGAACGAGCGTTTGGTCACTTTTAGGGTAGAGATGAAAGGCACGCTCCTTGACATTCAGTAAATAAATGAACAACACTCGCAGAAACAATTACACAATTGTTAAAAATAACAAAATCAAAGATACAACTGCTCATTAAGTTTCTTGTGCTGTAAAGAGAAAACTTTGAAAGAAAATTCTTCAAAATCATAAAACAATACAAATGACAAGATAACAGATACTATATTATAGTTGCCTCAGACGTCTATTCTTTAAAACCGTTTTCTGCTTAAACAGTGCATGCCTAGATAATTTGTTTTTACACAAGTTTTCTTACGTTCAAAACCAAATATCTCATGCCAAATGCCTGCATATTTATATACTGCATCTTAGCACAATATAATCAGTATAGCCTTATGCATATCACCTTAAAACCAGATTATATTATCCACATATACACCATATTAGCTTGAATGTTTTCATTGCAATGTAACATTGAATTAAAAACCAAAACAGGACATGTTTAACTGCTCGCTTCTGGCACCATAGATATTGAAAATTTAAGAGGTGTATACCAGCTATAGAGTTGTATAGACATATGCATAGATTTAGCATTCAGAAATCTGCATATTTTTCCAGTTTGTCTCAAAGACAAAAGCACTTATTTCATGATACATAGGTCTGTCTGCAGAAAAAGTAAAACTATTTATAGATATATTTATGCCAATAAAACACTATCATTTTTCTCTTATTTCAAAGGGATATTTAATAACATAGCTGAAAATATTGGCCCATAAGCTTTTTAGTGGTAATTGTTTTTTGTAATAAGAGTTTTTAGGCCCGAAAAACAGTTTTTCCTTTCTCCTTAAAAAATGTTATAATCGCTGTACTTGGTTTTGGTTTTAAGCCCACGATGTTCAGAATTTTCTGTCTGCTGTTTCACGAAGTACTTACTACTTAACGGCATTGAATGAAATATGTTTATACAATGGCCCAGTTGTTCAAAACTTCCGTTAACTTTAACAACTTGTTAGCTTAACAATCGTTAAATTTTAACTTTTTCGTTAGCTAACAATTTGTAAAATTTTGGGTTGTTCAAAGCATTGTTAAATGTTTTGTTAGCTAACGAATCGTTAAGTGACTTAACAAATCGTTAAGTTTTTAACAAGGGCAAGATATCCCATCATGCACTTATTTTAATACAACCTCTTAAAGCACTGAAAAATTGTCTACTCTGGGAACAGAATAATATTGCTGTTACCTTAGCTTACAGTTCGCAGTTTTTATCCATTTTTTTTTCTGACCTTCTGTCATTCTTAGGAAATTGTAAACATTATTTTGGTGATTTTTACTAGCGACACTACATGAAGCTGGTTGTTGCCCTTGATAAAAATACAGTTCAACAACGCAGTCTTAAGTAATTGTGCCAGTATTTCTTCAGTTTCTTCGTTACAGTCTCAATTCACAGTTATATTTCTATGGTTGTCATCAGTTTTCACGACTTTACAGTTTTGCACTCCAGTACATAGTTCTTATTCATCATCTACGTTTTCCAAGTCAGTTTTATTCCATTAATCATGTTTAGACTTACTGCTGAACTGTTAAAACCGTACTTAAATCTTCCCTGTTCAATGCATTTTTATGAAACAAAAGAAAACTGCAGACGAAGATAGTGTTTGATCATAAGACACAACAGAACATGTTCCGTGACCTTGACCAAAGGATGTATTTTTTATAATTTGAACTTTATTATGAAAATCTTACCTTAGATAACAAAATGAACTAAAGATAAAAATTGTAAAGTTCATTGATTTAAATAGATATTTGTCACTTTTAACTCATTACAATGTATTCACTTCATAAACAAATTGATTAAATAAATGGAACCATTCTCATATACCTGATGAACTCCCTTCCATAGTGATGAGGTCCAACTACCTAAATTATTTATGTTACAGTTGTATAGATGCAAGAAAGCTCTAAATTTTCATTTCTAACAAAATTATTTTAAACTGATCCAAACATTAGCAAAATACTAGTGACAAATCTATCACATTCTAGGTACTATCATTGGTTAGGGCACACTCTGATTATAGGGGTAGTCACTTCATGAAAGCTGGTACAATGTAGCAGTATTCTGATAAATGCTGTTTCATTTATTTCCAAAGGATATGAATCATGGAAATGTTTTCAAGGTGGTATTTTCAGCTTCATGTATAATATAATAAAATAAATGCCATAGTTGTAGCTACAGTGTATTAAAATGTGGATGATATTCTGTTAACATGAAAAAAGTACACTTAAATTTACCTAAATATGGCCTGTAACAACAACAATTCAGTTATGTTCAATGTCGTCAATATTCAACTTATAGATATATGTTGTCTTGACCAATTTAGGGGTTTGTATTTTTTAATGATGTATGAACTAATTTGTTTTTAATTATGAGATAGACAATTTCGCATTCGATTGTCTGGAATGGGTGTAGGTATAGACCAGTTTATATGTAATGTGGTACCTGAACAGACCCAATTCCTCTTGAATAGAGTATTCCTCTGGAATAGGGTATGTAAAAATCCACATTGTCTATAATGTCAATGAGAGCATACACTTACAAATGCATGGGCTATACTTTAAGAATTGGTCCTCTTGAGGTGACATTAAATCTGATATTAACAATTAAATTTTGTATAGCAGAAAATTTAGACATCAAAATAATGGTTTCACAGTATAAATAATTACCTAATCTGCTGAATCAAAACCAAGTATGTGTGAATTTGAATCATGAATATCACAGTTATGGCCCTTGAACTTATAACAATATCAATATAGTAAGATTAAATTATTTCCCCATCAATATCAGTAAAAACAATTTGTATTGTGATTGCAAGAGTTGACCACTTATACTTATTCTAGGAGGCAATAATTATGTGAATTCATGTCCAATGTAACATGAACTGAAATGATGCAAACACTGTTTGCTTTAAATCAGATGGGAACTTTGGATTTAAGAGAGCTATACATGAGCAGACACCTTTTTTTCATTATCATTTATGAATGCGGGATGACCTATAAATGTCAAAATGCACTATTTTAGTACAAATTAATGCCATAGAACCACTAATTGGCTGATCTTACTGGAAAGCTTTTCTACATGGAAAAATATCATGACTGTTGCTGGATGTCAAATTACACCACTGAGGTGCCTTGAACAATGACACAAAGGCTGAAAGCATGTAGTAGTGAAACCATTGTATTTTATAATTTATGTTTATATATTTAATGATATGACATATATCTTGGTCTAGATGTATTTTAAATATGAAAATGGATACACTTTTGTAAATTATGGAACAAAATTATCTGTGTATCTGAAAGGTGATGTCAGATGTTGAATTCCACAGTTTAGAACATCATGTAGTTGTCTAAAATTTTGAGCAGTCAAAATACTGATCAAAATATGCCATAAATGACAAACCATGAAATTAAATTAAGAACAGGAAGTATTGCATGATTTAGTACAAATATTTTTAAATTATATGCTTGTATATTACTTGCACTGACTCAACAACATGTCAACATAGTTTTATGCAACATAAATGAGGGTGTTGCAGACATCAAAATAATTAAATCTGAATATTGTTATAACATAGAAGTTTGGGTTCAAATCTCTTCACTAGCAGACATATATTTAACATTTTTCATGGTAACCAGTTACATCTACATTATATAATTATGTACATTGCTTACAGCCTTACATATTGTTTGTAAGTATTTCAATGTTTTAATCAAAAAGGGATGAAAGAACATTATACTCCTGCTAGATTCCCAAATAGTGACACAAGGGAGCAGTGAAGATACTGAAGTACTCTGACCTGAGTGACTAAATTTGACAGAAATTAAGTTAGACATTGACACTTAGTTTTCAGAATGATGTCACACAAGAACTGTACATACTTAAAGTCTTCAAGGAAAGGTTTAATTCATTCTATCAAACAGTGACAACTAGTACAGAGATATGCATTATGTAGCAACTTGTCTGTATGTATACTATTCTGCAATATGTTTACTATTCTGCAGCTGGCCATTAATCATAGATACATAATTATATTGTAATCCCTTAGGAAAAATAACTGCTTAAATTTGCAGTATTTTTGCAGTGAAACAGAAGTTTTTCAGAAAAGAATGCCAGGTTCTTTGCCAGTATTTTATAACTGCTAAAAGTGTAAGTGACCATGAAAATCCAGTTTTCTAAAAAAAAAACTGATAAAACTGCAGAAGGAAAAAAACTGGTGATTGCTAGTTTTCTGCAGATATTTTGCTGTTTCAGGAAACAACTTCTTTAAAAGCAGTAGAAAGCAGTAATTTTCTTAGAGCAGTATATCCTAGGTTATACTCAAGAACCATTGTAGCAGTTTCTGTAAAACCTGGTAAATACTGTGTTTCTGCAGTCACTTAACAAAAACAAAAACAATTTTATACAGTGTTCTAATCCACCCAGTCACAGGAAGTGCAAGTTCTCTACTGGAAGTGGTCATTTTGTTTTTTGCTGAAGGTTATTTTAATGACATGTTAGAAAGAAATGTTTACATGTGGCAGAAATACTTTGGTGAAGTTGCCTAAAATTTGGTGCTAAAAAGGACAAGATCATTCGCATAAGAATAATTATCAATCTAAGACATAACTGATTGTTCAGATTTGTAAACAGGATTTGAGAAAAAGCAAACAGGCAGTGGCTAAAGACATTGCAACAAAGGTATTCTGATATCAATTTGGTGACTGTTGAATAATATACATGTATAATGAAAGAAGTTCAGAATTACTGAGCTTAATACACTGTGGCTTAGACTCAATCCCAGAGATGATCTAAGCCTGCACATATTCCATAGATGCTCTGTAATGTAAACTGAATGGTGATTACTTCAAGCTAAGGGCAGTTTGTCCAAAGCAGTTCTTTGCAGTATACTATGATGTTATTTAACTAGTCAAAACTAGTACTGTACAGTCTTTTTTGGCAGTTTTTTATGACATCATAATACTTGCTAGCTCATTTACATATTCCGCTTGATTTCACTGCATTTTTTTTGCTTTTCCACTGCATTTTCACTGCACTAAACTGCACTTAACTGTTTTTCCTTCTATAGTCAATATACAAATATTACTTTATATATCTGCAGTATTGACTGAAGCATTTCACTGTAAAAAGACTGCTTTTTACTGGTAAGAATAACAATGATGAAAACTGCATTTCTACTGCCTTCAACTTTCCAAAGGGGTCATATACATAAACATTCATAAATACTTTCTGAAAAGTGAGAAGCCTTCATTGTACATTGTCACGTAAGAATAACTTGTATTTCTGTTGTGTGTGTTTTTTGTTATTGTTTTTTTTGTCAGGGGGGGGGGGTGGCATTACGTAAAAACAACTGTTTAACTGTCATTCTGTGTATTTGTCTGAAAGCAGGGAGAGAACAAATACCTGACTGTCCTTCTGTCTTTCTGGTTATATGTCTTGTGAGTGTGATCAGTCTAGGTAAATAATCCTGTAACAAATAACAGAATAATGAAAACACACAAAAAACAGTCACAAAATTACATGAAATTTCAAACAGTATAAATGAAACCATTTTTATTGATTTAATTTAGATTATGACATAGAAACCATATGGAACAGGTTTCAACCAAAGAACACACACCAGGGCCTCATTTGTTTGACCTTAGTTTTTGTCTGCTACCAAAAATCAAGAAGATTAAAACATAAAGATTGAAAATATAATTATGTACAGTAGAATATGAAGATGATTAACATTTATGAGATCTTCAATGGGCAGTAGTTCCTGACAACCATTCTGTATATGCCTAAACTGCAGCCATTTCATCTAGATGTTATATAAAATATGAGGATAATGAGGTAAAATTATATAACAGTCACTTGTAGTGTTGATATGGCACTTTTGACAGTTCAGAGTCAGATATGTCAACCATGCAGGGCAGTCTACATTACTTTTACTGAATAAATTTGTCTTCACTTCTGTTTTTTTCTAAGCTTGTCATAAAGATGGTCAACATGTAAATTGTCAAAGTGCAGACAAATGTTTTGAAAAAGGCAGTATTGCCGAAAATTTTAATTAAAGAGTTGTTTTAAACAGAAAAACAGTTATACTTATTATTCCCTGAAAAATATTTGAAAGAATTTTACTGAATAGATGTGAAATTCACATTTTATTTCACTTTTGGGGATTTTTTTCTGCCTGCAGCCATCTTGAATTTCTTTGTTAAGTGCTAACGATAAAGTTAATTCACCTCATGAGGTGAATTAAAAATGTTGTTAAGTTTTCGTTAAAAATTACGATTTAACAATAATTTAACACTAACATTTTTTGAACAACAGATTTTTTTAACGAGAAAATTTAACAAGTAAATTAATAACACCTTGTTAATTTAACATGATTTTAACACTAACTTTGTTTGAACAACAGGTTTCCCTAACAGCGATATTTAACAAAAAAAATAACATGTTGTTATTCAGTTAACAACAATTTCATTGTTAAATATCTAACAAAAGTTTTGAACAACTGGGCCATTGTATTTGCTAGATTAACAACAAAAATAAATATCTTTAAACTGTATTTTAAGTTAATTTTATGCTTGCAGTCATAACAATATTAAGAACTAAATACTATTGGTAAATCATACGAAAATATGTCAGTGGGACAGTCTAATACGGCATAAAATCGGCATTCATTTGCATTTTAAATTCAGCAATTTTACGTTTTACTCGATATGCTTTGGATACCTACGTTGTACAGCTTAACCCGTTTCAACGTGTAGTCTTGCTTTGATGCGGAGGTCAAAGGTCCGAATCCAGCTACCAGCAATATTTCTTTAATTGAACTAAGGGTTTATTTTTATCAGACAATATAGACTTAAGTTGTTGATATAGCATAATAATGGTGAATATCACATCATATTCAATGCCTAACAAATCCATAAATGCTTTATAAAATTTTGACCGTAAACAACAAAATAATTTTTCAGACAATTTTTTCTTTTAATTCACGGGTCTTATATTTGAATAAAATAACTTTGCGAACCATCACTAAATGTCAACTGAAAAAGAGTTCTTAATAAAATACAGTTGAGTCCCTCTGTAGCCATTAACTGTTCACTTGAAAATCATATATGTTTGGCGGTGACAATACATGTATATCACAGATTGACCGAGGAAATACATTTATATCACGAAATGCACAAATAGTACGAACCCGATGATTTCATCACTTCATTCTAAATTAAGATGTTATATTCAACGGGGAAAAAGCCAATATTCATGAAATATGATTATATAATAATAATTATATTGGTACAATCATAGGTGTCTAGACCAATCAAAAATATTTTTTCATAGAAAATATATTAAATATGTATATTTCCCGTATTCTACAAGATACAGCACCGTGTATAGTTGAAATACCATTCCCGTACACTACGTTTGCTTAGCATATACACGTCCGTATTTCCATATCTAGTGGGCGTATTGTAAAACTAGGCCGAGCATGGTTGAAATACCGTCCCCGTACACATCTTATATCTTTCATATACAAGTCCGTATTTCTGTTCCGTATATTCTAATTATGCAAGGACAATACTATCTCCGTATACTGAAAGATACAGACAGTATACGGGATATCAAATATCATGCGAAAGATACTAGCTTAAATATAAAGCAACATTAAAACAGCAAAAAAACACAACTTTTTTGATACGACCTTCGATGGTCGCCCCTTCTCTTCTGGTCTTTTTAGAATGTATCTCTATCAAAAATTTGTCTCAATCAAAGCTCATCTAAACAGACTTATCAAATGCGATTACATAATCTAAGGAGAACACATCAGTGTTTTAACAGTAAAGAAATTTTATTGCCTTTTTGGCAATTAATATATGCTCAAGTAGCTCTGACCAAAAGAAGACAAATGAGCCTTGAAAAATCTGACCAGATGTTGAAGTAGGGAAACGAATTGATTTTACAATTCTCAGTTGAAGTTTTGGGTAGCACATTTCATTTCGGAGATCAGCACGCATAGCATTTTTGTAAGGTATATAGTGTACAGGAATTATTTGTAATAAATTATTCTCTGTAGTTTCATTCAATAAAACGGTGTTTTAAAATATAGAAAAATGGAATTCAAAACACCAACAAAACAGATTTCAAGATAATACAAAATCAACTGTATGCATCATAATTATGTGGGAAGACAATAAACTTATAAAAGTCGGTTGAGATTAAGAGGTCTTTTTTCTCACGAAGTCTTTTGTCTTTTAAGAAAAATATCTTTATCAAACATTTGTCTCAATTAAAGCTCACGTAGGGACTGCACAACGAAATATTATAACTGCCTTTCTATATGTCCAACCAATTGCTTTTTGTATCAGTCAAATACAATGCATTCACTCCCAGCGATTGAAGTTTCTTTTCCTGTGACTTCATTAATAAAACTAGCGGTGACACAACAATGCAACATACTGATGCCAAACTACAACTGTGCCGTTGGAAGCTTTCAAATATTAAAGATTTTCCACTCACGTTGGAGCACAGAAAAATACATCTTTTCCAGATAAATATCCCTCTACAACCTTTTTCAGATTTCTTATTTCAATTTTTGTAAACCATATGCAATGGTTTCGTCCAAAATATTCAACTCAAATTTAAAATTTGCTTAATTATTGCATTTATGACAAATGTTGCTACATAGAACCTACTAATTACCAGGGTATAAACAGATTCACTTTTATTTATATACATCAAAATACATGCCAGGTGGTACAGAGATTCCTGTTGTATGACCAGATGAAAGGGTTCCCCGTAGTGTTATCTAACACATGCTAAATGGCTACAGAAGTCAATCTAGGGTCACATTATATCATGATCACTTCTTCAATGATTCCTTATTTCATGGTAATTATAGAACCAGGCACAATCCTTCCCGGTTGCGATCGCATTTGTCCAGTCGTTAGAGTTAAGGGAAGGTGAAATTGTGAAGATGTTATAGAAAATGCCCAGACAAGACATAAAGTAATGACTTTAACGACTGATGCCAGTCTACGTTCGCCCCAGAGTCCCAGGTTCAAACCCCACAAGTGCCAAGTAGTGGTTGTGTTCTTTGGCAAGACTAAAAACGTCCGCATTATATATATATATATATATATATATATATATATATTTTTCTCCCCCTCTCTCTCTCTCTCTCTCTCTCTCTCTCTCTCTCTCTCTCTCTCTCTCTCTCTCTCTCTCTCTCTCTCTCTCTCTCTCTCTCTCTCTCTCTCTCTCTCTCTCTCTCTCTCTCTCTCTCTCTCTCTCTCTCTCTCTCTCTCTCTCTCTCTCTCTCTCTCTCTCTCTCTCTCTCTGTATTTTTTCAATTATACGGACTTTCGTATTTTCGAAATATATGGATTTGCATGATCAGTCACGTATTTAAGTAGAATACGGTTTTCTATATCAAGATTATCTTATTTTAAGTTTACTGAATACCGCATATTAGAAATATACGGGATTGTGTGATATACGAGCCCGTACACCTCCGTGTTCTAAGTTTTCCGTACATTTTTTCGTATATTGATGATAGATGGACTCTCGTACACTCCTGTATTTAACCCATTTTCCGTAGTAGGAAGTATAGAAACAACACTCAAACGTACCTTGAGCCCCATCCCATATTATTGAGTTAAGAATCGATATGTTGTACAGTTGTTTACAAACATGTTAAGCACTCATGGAACGATTAACGGCACAAGCAGCTGACTTTCTGCCCATATAGCCATTTTCCTAAATAGAAATATGAGAGGAAATCAGACTAAATATCAGTCCCTAAAAAGAGCTTTACTATTGCCCGTTTAAAATTCACAAATCGCTGTTTCCGTCACAACATTCAACATACATAGACAAAGAAAAGCTCATACATTTCTCAACTGTGACAGCTATGCTCGTAAGGCTAGTTTTTCATATGGCATTTCTGTGTAGTGCAAGCAGATGTAAATTGAATGGTGTCATGAGACCTGAATATGATTATTTGTCCGAAGATATAGAAATATTATATTCATTTAAAAACAATTTATGTTTAACAATACGTCGGTGCCTAAATTTATATTCACATATGGATATTTTGTCTTCTGATTTCGTAAATGTGTGTATCCACGAAAAATGGAATTACTTTAAGCAATTACATTGTTCACATACATAGTGTATTTGTTTATAAATGCTACTTGATACAATTTTGTTATTTTGTGATCTGACATCTCCAGGTTAACTTGGTATTGCGGCAAGAAGTTTCTCCGTCGGATATATTCAAAGACACTGATTTAAAACAGGCGTCTGATAAGTATGAAAATGGTGTAAAAATAAGACAGATACAGTAACAAAAACATATAAGGAGTGTTTTTGGTATTCATGGTCAGGAAAATGAAATTGCGTCTACAAGCATTTGTGCTTGTTGTGCTAAGTCTGTATATAGTTATGAAGGAAACCACTTCAAATTTCATTCAAGTTAGTCAAAACAAACAAAATGTTGATAAGAATTTTCAACATAATAACAAACAAAATAAACAACCACATATAATTTTTATACTTGCTGATGACCTAGGATATAATGACATTGGTTATCATGGATCTAATATAAAAACACCAAATCTTGACAAACTAGCATTGTCTGGTGTACGACTAGAGAATTACTATACACAAGCAGTATGTACACCAACAAGAGTCGCGTTGTTAACAGGAAGATATCCGGTATGTTTATAATCAATTTTGTTAGAAAGCACTTGTATTTATTCAAGTGACTGCTATGGTTTCACATATTCAAAATGTTGGACTATCCGGTACATTACTCTCGCAACTATCTCTCTCACAAAACTGTTTCAGCACAGTTGCATCAAACGTTTCCAACTTTCAATCTATCTAAATCTTATAATCTAATCTGTATACAATCTCTGTCACTATTTATGGACCTTTCCAGTGCAGTAACAACATATTTAGTCTTTCAACACAGTTATCGGTCCTTGAATTTTTCGACCATGAAGCAACTCAAAAGGGGAAAACCCTAACTGTACTTCTCAATGAGCAAACAACATAGCATTCAAATATTTATTCCAATCTCTAGGTCTCTCAATACACATACGTCTCAACATCTGCTTCAGACTACCATTGAATTTCTCAACTTATCCATTACACTTTGGGTGATACAGGATTGTAGGCAGCTGTCTTAGAGAAAATAACCTATTTACTTCCGCCATAAGGTTCGATGTAAACTGTGAATCACAATCACGGAACACCCAGTTTACTACACATGTACATATCTACCGAAGCATCTGCTACTCTTTCAGTGTCAATATTAGTCAATACTATTGCCTCCGGGTATTTAGTAGCATAATCAACCTTTGTCAAAATATATTTATTTTTTTCGTTCAGTTCAATTGGTCCAGTACAATGTAATATCATCAGCAATTATCGTAAATGGAGTATCAGTTAACGGTATATTCCTTAAAGGAATCTTACGTACTCTTCCCGTAGATATTGTACGTTACATATATCGCAGGATTGACAATACCTTTTTAAGACTTGACAACACACCTGGCCAAAAATGTTCACCCAAAACTTTATCACTTGTCTTTCTGAAACACAAATGAAATGACAGTAATCAGGTGCGTCCTTCAAAACCAGTTCCCTATGACCTTTAGGTACTATAAACTGTTTACTTATATCCCCATTTCTCGCTCTAAATTGTCTAGACAACAATGTATTCGTAACTTCAAACTTTACTTCCCCACTTCCTCGACACTGCTTACTCATACCATCATCAGCATTTTTCCTGCAAATATCTAATGCTCTGCTGTTTTCCTAGAAAAACTTCTCTAGAAATATCTAAAGTTTGTCACGGAACTCTGAGTTTAGATTGCTTCTTAGCTTGGGACTGTGTTCTAGTTTTAACCTACTAAACTGTAGTTCCACAGCACCTTCTACATTACACATTGTGACATCATTCGTAAGATTTCCTACACATAACACTTCTAGATTACCTTGAACATAAGGACAATCTAAATCAACCAGAGTTCTAATCTGTGTTCATTTCGATCTATGTACTTACATCTACGTGATGTTTCTCTATCACACACGTACATCCAGTATCTCTCATTGCTATGATATACCTACCACTGCAAATACATGTTGCTGTTGGACACGAATTAACACATAACATCCCCAATTCCTCAGCATCACACGAGTTCTATAATGCTATTACCACTTTCTGACCTATCGGACTTACTGTTATCTCCTTCTCTGTTTTTTCCTCGACCTCTACGCCTATCTTTGCCTCTACCTCTGCCTTCTTGCTTTCGCTCTTCCTCCATTGCTGCACTAGCACTACTAGTCCTTCCACTTCTAAAGTTATAAGAATTATGCCCTAGCCGTCCACAATTCAAACACTTTAGTACACCACGGGGTAGCAAACACCCCTACCACGTTTTAAATACCTCTATTCACATTATCCTCTTAATAACTTATAATCTAAGGTCTCGGAGGAGGAGCATACGTTTACTGTTTCTCTCCCTATTGGTTCGATTCACGACACTCTTTGGACATACCTTACAACTATGTAAAAGCAGACTTTTCAAATTGCTATCCAGATTTATTTGTGCTGTTGATTCTAGCCAATGCTTTTAGTACATCATTTTAGAGAAATTAAATTGATTCACCTGAAACTGTGAACGAGGAGCTATAAGAGAAAAACACACAAAACTATTGCAGATGAAATAGCTTCATCCTAACTATCAAGGCTTTCACCGAGAAAGTATTGTATTGGTCACTTTCTCTTATTATCCCCCTCCAAGGCGAAGGGGATATGGTAATGGGCTCCGTCCATCCGCCCGTGCGTGCGTCCGTCCGTCTACTTTTGTTCGGAGCATAACTATGAAAGTATTCAGGGGATTAATTCAATCTTTACACACAGACAGAGGACATTGAGAGAAAGTGCAGTGTACAAGAACTTTAACTCTGGCTTGCCTTATTTTGTAGTAATCTCCCTTTATTAAATTTTCTTGTCCGGGCCAACGCATTGATTTAGATTGCAAACACTACCAGAGGACATTTAGATGCAGTGTTTAAGAATCATATCCATGCCTTACTCTATTTTTTAGTTATCTTCCCTTATTGATTTTTCACATAACACTTTTGTCCGGAACATAACACGGAAAGTATTCAAGGAAATGTGTTTTAACTTTACACACAGACAGGGGACATTGAGAGAAAGTGCAGTGTACAAAAATCCTGTCTTGCCTTGTCTTATTTTTGAATAATATCCCGTTATTGAATTTTATTTTCCAAGCCATAACTCCTTAAATACTGAACCTAATTGATTGAAATTGCATACAGTCACAGAAGACAATAAGACACAGTGCAGTGTTTAAGAACCATAACCATACCTTACTTTATTTTTGAGTTATCTCCCCTTAATGATTTTTCACATAACACTTATGTCAGGAACATAGCTCAAAAAGTATTCAAGGGCAATTAGTTTAAATTTTACACACATACAGAGGACATTAATAGAAAGTGCAGTGTACAAGGACTACCAATTGAATCCTTATATTGTATCGAGGGAGTGATGCTAGAAGTTGGTGCTATGTGCATTTTTGTAAATTTTCCGAAGTTTGGACATTTCTCAAAAATTAGAAAATCTATTTTGAGCTTTCATTATTTCATGGTTAAAACATTGATATAAGAGCTACAAGGGGAATGTGTTTCAAGGAAAATGCTGCATGTTTGTTGTCCCAAATCAGGTCAAAATACAAATAGCCCCTTCTGGCAACATGAATCTTTATTGAAATCCATTTCAAAAAGGTGTTATCTGGCAGATATCCCAGTGTCACTCTCCTCTTAGTTTAAACATATTTTATTCCCATATATACACATGTATGCACACAGTATAACAATTACAAAAATACATAATGGAAAAGGATAAGAATGAAAGACAAAATGTCTTATAAAGTGAGGTTGGGTGCGCACCATAAACCGGTTTAAGCTCCCCAGTGGTGTTTGCCCTGACCGTTCCAAGGCGGTGCCCCACGTGTTCCTTTAATTGTTCGTTTTGTCCCCGGTTTGCTTGAGCTAGGGTGTGTGTTTGTAGTGTATATGTGTGTGTGTACTTTGGTGTGTGTGTGTTGTGTGCTTTGTGGGGGGGTTGGGTTTTTTTTTGTGGTTGGGCCTTTTTTGGGGTTTTGGGGTTCTTTTTGGGAGGCCGTTTTTGGTACGTGGCATTCCCTGTTTGATTTTATTTTTGTTTTTATAAAGTTCTTCTCCCTGACAAGACCTCTTAGTACTAGAATTGTACAATTTTGAAAGTAAATTCCGGTGTTACATTTATATATAAATCTATTTAGGATGAAAAAAAGAACTTATATGAATTTAAGGTTTTGCAAAAGTAATAGAAGGGTGAAAAGAGAAAGAGTAGAGAGAGAGAGAGACCTCTTATGCAAACGTAATGAATCATGTGAATCTTTTGCTGTCATGTATAAAGCACTGAACCTGGTGAAATATAAATGTATTTTCTTGGTCTGAGAGGGTTGAATCACCAAAAAGAAGTAGGGGTAGACTAAGTTCGAAGTCCCGAAGCTGCCGAAACAGGTATTGCGGATTATTTGGAGAAGCTGGCATTCAAAGAAAAAGTGGTCCACATGTACACAGAGGTGTTGCAGAAATATTACATAGATACAAGTGATAGTTGAGTGAGCTACATTTGGTACGTAGACGTGTATGCAGCACTTGAAGTTTTCTCGTGCCAGAAAAATGACGGCAAACGAGTTTTGTTCTGATTTAGTTTATTTTTGAAAGCAGAGAGTGATTGAACATGTCTAGTCTCAAGGGGTAGAGAATTCCATTCACGAATAGCAGTTGGAATGAACGACTTAAGATACAATGATGTTCTACAGTTGATCCCAGGGACATCATGTTCGTTTCTGAGCGTGTAGTCATGTTGAGGATTTCAATGAACGTAATCAATATATTACAAATAAACTTCTTCAACAGGGCTACCGTTATTACAAATTGCGTAAATATTTTGCTAAATTTTACTATCGTAATTCTGATTTGGTTTTGAAATTCAATAGTAATCTAAAGACTCTTCTGCGAGAAGGTATTTCAAAACCCGATTTTTATGGGGATGTGGTTTACAAACTTCGTAAGATTTTGGGTCATGGCAATTTTCCAACTGTATTTGCTAAAATTATAAAACGTTTTGTTAAAAGAGGTTACGACCCAACTGTTTTGAGACACACCGCATGTTTGGTGTTCAACCCGTTTACAGTTGGACGCTATGCTTCCCTCTTTGATTGTGTCTGACGGAAGAGGGGGAGGACTCTGTGATGGGCAGTTTTTAAATCCCACTGGGACGAAACTGTTTTGATTTCTGTCCTCTTTCGTCGGGCCCTTAAGGGTGTTTCTCTTGGTGCTCTGCCTTCTGCAAATGCATTGAGTACATACGTTTTTTGGTTCTCAAGGTTTGCTTTTTATATATTTATACACGAGCATTTTTGTGTTTTACATACCATGCCTTTTGTTTCCTTTGCGTGTGTTAGAGATTCACCTAGCAGGGATTACTTTTATTTACATTGTCCTGTGACCTTGGAACATGGGGGTAAGAGTGAGGTTGGGTGCGCACCATAAACCGGTTTAAGCTCTCCAGTGGTGTTTTTGCCACTGACCGTTCCAAGGCGGTGCCCCACTGTGTTCCTTTAATTGTTCGTTTTGTCCTCGTGTGTTTGCTTTGTATGCTAGTGTGTGTTGGTGGTGTGCATTTCTGGGTGCTGTGGGGCTCGTTTTGGGGAGGCTGCGTTTTTGGTACGTGGCATTCCCTGTTTGATATTATTTTTGTTTTCATAGCGAGTATTTTTTGGCGTGGGATTAGTGAAGACAGATAGTCAGGTACTAGGTTATGATACATTTTGTAGAAATGTGTCATTCTGTGTTTGTATCTTCTATCAGAAAGGGATTCCCAGTTACTTTCAATTGCAAGGCGTTCTAAAGATACAAGACGTGTTGCTCCGGTAACAATACGAGCACACTCGTTTTGGATTTTATCAAGTTTATCAGAATCAGATTTGGTGATATTACTCCACAGAACGTCAGCATATTCCAGACCCGGTCGGATGAAGGCTATATAGATAACATCCAATGATTTCCAATCTAACAGGAATTTTAATCTCCGCAGGATATGTACCTTTATCCAAGCCTTTTCAACTATTGATTCAATGTGAATGTGCCAGCTTGCATCTTCAGAAATGTTTACTCCGAGATGTTTATGAACTGTGACTTCTGGAATGTTTTGGCCAAGCATAGATAGGGTAGGGTGAACAGCGCGGTTACGCTTCCTCGAAACAACAAGAGATTCAGACTTAGATGGATTAAATGTAACTAACCACTTCGCAGCCCAAGAGGATATCTTATCAATGTCAGCTTGGAGTTGAATAGCAGCATTGTTTGGATCTTGAACTTCGACATACAGACTTGTATCGTCAGCAAATAGATTAATAGAAGACCTGATATCAACTACGATATCATTAATGGAAATAAGAAACAACAAAGGACCAAGGATTGACGCCTGAGGAACACCAGCTTTGATTTCACACCATTGAGAAACAGCTCCTGGAAGAACAACACGCTGGCGCCTACCAGAAAGATAGTTAGAAAACCAAAGAAATAAAGGTCCTGTTATTCCTGCCGAATGAAGTTTTGCCAGCATACCCTTGTGCCAGACTTTATCGAATGCCTTACTTAAATCAAAAAATCAAAAAATATAGCACGAACTTCGAGGTCATCGTCTAGTGCTTTACACAGAGTATTATAGATATGAGCAAGCTGATTAACTGTGGAATCACCTGGAACAAACCCTGACTGGACAGGAGTAAGAAACTCAAGATCTCTCAAATGATTTAACACGCGTTTGAAAACAATTCTTTCAAACACCTTTTCAACTGTGTTAAGAAGGGAGATAGGTCGATAGTTATTTGGTACGGAAATGTTTCCTTTTTTATGGACAGCTGTAACATTTGCGTTTTTCCATGAAGAAGGTAATTGGCATAGATGAAGAGAGTAGTTAAAGAGATCACAGAGTGGATTGGAAAGTTCAGCGGCAGCTTCTCGGAGAATTCTGTAACTAAGACCATCTGGACCAGAAGCCTTATAGACGTTTAATGATTTAAGGACGTGGCACACCTCAACGGGAAGTATTGTTATGGTACTTAGACACTTATCTGGTTCAGGATATCTTTTCCTTCGTCGTGAAGGTATGTTTGCTGTTGAAAGTACCGATTGAGGAGATTTGCTTTGTCCAGATCATAAGAAGTAATTAAGTTGGTATCTTGGTCGTGTAAGGGCGGTATCGTGCTATTTGTATTGGAAGATATGAATGATTTAAGGATGTCTGCTACGTTGTTCTGCACATGCGCTAACTATCGGAAGTGAGCAAATGTCGTAAAATAGCTAACCACTGAAAAAATGATCTGTAAACTTTCAAAAAGTATAGGTCCCTACTTTATTTCACTGTTTTACATGCAGTAATCACCAATGAGTCTCATTTCGTGGTGTACAACCTATTACGTTTCAAATATCACAAGTTATTGATTAATCTGCGGAGTACCGATGACGTCATAAACGGTGTATTTCCGCGAAGGTCAAACTCAAAGTGCTAAAAACTTTTATTTTATAAAGCGGTTTGAAAGGTTAGATACGCGTTTATGTTGTTGATGTTGATGCTGGATGTGTTTGTATCACCGTCCAGTTACGTAAGTATTTATTTCTCACTTGTTATTAGAGAATAAGATCACTTTTTCGATATAATTAGACCCGGAAGTAAAACTGACACCGAGGAATCATGAAACAACGGTCTGTTGATAGCAACCAAGTTATATTGATCACATAAATTCAAATATACTGTAGATATAATTTATTCTAGACCTGGAAAAATAAACCAGGAAGAATGATTTCAAAAACATTTTCTTATCCTGCCGAGGACTATACAACTGTACAACCTGTGCTGATAGTGGATGCCTGGTTGATAAGGAATTTCAACAGCCTTACTGTTTGACTAGCTATTTACTTTAGCCCATGGAAATATCATAATGATAATAACATATCATGTGTGTATTCTATTACATATAATTATAACTATACTGCTGTTGATGCAGAGTGATGATGATGATGATGATGATTTTGTTCAAAGCTAAATAGATGCATTTGAGGATGATAAAATACTTTGTTACTAAATCTGAAAAGGCTTCTTGTGGTTGCAGTAAACACCATGGTATATAAACTGCTTGTTCTAAAGTTGTAGATTCTAGTAAACATATAGCATATGACCTACCTACACCAAAGATGCATGGCACTGTTTGTAGAGGAATTAGTTGTTAAGAATCAAACTTTAAAGTAAAAATGTATTCATGTGCACACTATGTCTAGTACAAAAACTTGCCATAAATTCTGGTTTATGAACTGATGATTGTTCCCTGGGCTTCCCAGCTTAATGAACTAATATCAAATTGAGTTCACAGTCACTAAGTATACTTTAATTGTGACATTATCTTTATAGATTTTTCCTTTGCTTTAGGCAGCCCACCATGCAGACCAGATTTTGAAAACAACTACATGTACTTACAATGGGTGCATTGTCTCCATCAGCCTCAACAAATTGGGTCAATATTGGTTCAGACACCAAGGAAATACCATTTGTTTGCTTATGTGCTGAAGGACAAGATACTGTTGGCAGAGCTAAATGTATTACTACATGTATTATGTCCTTTTTGTTTCTTTATTTAAATATAACAAATGAAAAAGTGAATTTATGATTCAGATCTGCTTTTGAATTCTAACTTGCATAGTTTTTGCCAAAAATTGTTTCTCAATACTTGCTAGGTAGTCACATATTCTGTTACATATTTTTATAAATTGGCAGGAAAATGTATGTAGTTTCATATCTTCTCTTTTACAGGAACTCAGCTATTTTACTTGATAGATTAAAGTCAATGTACTTGGAAAGCAGCAGAGTGTACATTTAAAATTCAAAATACAGCTGAATGTCCATCTGTAGATGCAAGATACATGTACACAAAATGCACATCAGGTATTTATTTTTTATGGTCTGCAAGGGTTTCAAATACTCCCAACAGTGCTTTTCTAATAAGACTCTATAACAATTGAATTTTTTGAATACCATGGTATGATATCTTGAGATTTTGAGTTTTAAGGATAATTGGCTGACACAATAACCCTATTATGCCATAATATCACATTTTGCAATATACATCTACTTCTTTGTAAACTGCAGTTATTCTCATACACAAACTGTATTGTCTTTTACAGATGAATACATGCATATATAAGGATTGAAAGTACTTACATGTTAAAAAGTACCTAAACAGCATTCAATAGCAGATCTTTATAAGATACTTTTGTGTCACTATTACTCATGATTGATCATATGTGTATGGTCTCAGAATACAAATTGATATTTACTTTTGTATGGTCAGTATCAGATACATACAGAGAGTTTCATCTTCAAATTTTTAAAATTATGGGATTATATTTACTTTTGTTTACACATTTGTTTTTAGATGCATATTGACAATGCAGCTGGACTGAACTAATGATATGTTTGCTTGGTATGCAAAATGGCTAAATTTAATAGGTAAGAATTGCATGTCTTTCTAAACAAACAAAACAGGCTTAGTATGTTCAATTCATGTGCCCTCATTTCATGAATAACAACTATACAGACACCTTATGTGTACCCAACATACTTGCATTAAACAAGAAGTTTTGTTTTGGTTGTATAAACTAGTATTCTAGGACAATGTGATGAAAATGGAAACATAACTGAATAGCAGACTGTAGACTGATCAAACTTCGTGGACAATCAGAGTAAGCAGTTCTAACTTGCTCACATACCTCAGTAACCAATTATTTAGATGTAATGAACCTGAATTTTAGTGAAGGCATAGTTTTATCACTCAAAAACATAATTTTGAAAGTTAACCAGTAAGCTATCTTACATAATCTTATCTAACAAACATCTTCAAACACTGTTGCTATTTCTCAATAACTTCACCATACATTTTCATCTGTAACTCCAGCAAGTCCATTCAACACTAAAGTCAAACTAAAGATGGGTGTTGTAAATGACATTGAGTAGTGCAATTATGCAAAACCATTTTTTTATTTGAATAATGTTATACTTTGATTCTATTAAAGATCAATTAAAAGCATTATTTTATTTAATCAAAATGCAAATAATATGATCTCAATTGCATGTAACAGGGGAATGTTTTTAATTTCAGGTGAACATGAGAGTATTAGTATATAGTGAAATGGAGGGATTGCTGAAAAAATGGGACAAATTACAGACACTGTGTGACATTCATCCCTAGATGGTCATAATATACCAAAATTTATAGAAGATTGTGAAAGTGTTTTTCAAAGTTGGAAGACATTTCTTGAAAACCATTTAAACCTGGCAAACATGTATCAATTATATGTATTACTGACTGTTCTGTGTTTTTTAGTGATTTTCAATCACAGTACCAATATTTTCAACATTAATGTAATTAAAAAATGTTTGGTTTTACCTAATGGAATAAACAGGAGATAATGATGGTTAACTATGACTTAATAATGTTTTTGCGTTCCAAATATGGTGACATAGTTTGTTGAAGCCTAGCGACAAAAAAAGCCTGGATAGGTACCTTTTTTAAGGTTTTATTTTGATGCTGATATGCTCCCCTTGATGTATGTTGATTTTCAGAAAATCGTTGAAATCCCTTCACTGTTTTAAAGGCCATCGATATGCACGAATTAAGTGCCATTCTGAAAATAAGTGGGTGGGGTAATTCAATTTTAATATTTTTCATTTCGGCAACTTTGTTCCGAGTCATTTTTTTTTAGTGATTTTCAATCACAGTACAATTATTTTCAACATTCATGTAATAAAAAATGTTTGGTTTTACCTAATGGAATAAACAGGAGATGATGATGGTTAACTATGACTAAATAATGTTTTTGCATTCCCAAATATGGTGACATAGTTTCTTGAAGCCTAGCGCCAAAAAAAGCCTGGATAGGTACCTTTTTTAAGGTTTTATTTTGATGGTGATATGTTCCCCTTGATGTATGTTGATTTTCAGAAAATCGTTGAAATCCCTTCACTGTTTTAAAGGCCATCGATATGCACGAATTAAGTGCCATTTTGTAAAAAAAGTGGGTGGGGTAATTCAATTTTAACATTTTGCATTTCAGCAACTATTTGTTCCGAGTCAATTTTTTTAGTGATTTTCAATCACAGTACCATTATTTTCAACATTCATGTAATAAAAAATGATTGGTTTTACCTAATGGAATAAACATGAGATGATGATGGTTAACTATGACTTAATAATGTTTTGCATTCCCAAATATGGTGACATAGTTCCTTGAAGCCTAGCGCCAAAAAAAGCCTGGATAGGTACCTTTTTTAAGGTTTTATTTTGATGGTGATATGTTCCCCTTGATATATGTTGATTTTCAGAAAATCGTTGAAATCTTAACACAACGTAGCAGACATCCTTAAGTAATTTCCACCACTCTTTGGACGAGTGTGAACCTTCTTTGAGTTTCTGTGAAAGTTGATTGAAATAGTCTATTTTAGTAATTCGAATTGTAAGAACAATTTTGTTTCTGAATTGTCTAAATGATTGCCAATGATGTAGTGATTTTGTGATCTTAGCCTTCTTGTACATTCGTTTCCTTTTTCGTATCATTTTCCTTATTTCAATTGTGATCCAGGGAGGTTCGTTTGGTCTTATTTTGATAATAAAATTTTGAATATATTGTCTTGCTGTGTCGAGTATTTTCGTGGTAATGTTTGATGTGTATGTGTCTATGTTGCCGTCGAAGCAAGAATTCCAATTTAAGCAAGCACGATCAGAACGAAGTTTTGTATAGTCACCTTGGTCGTATCTCCATATATGACGCTCAATACATTTACGCTTAAGTTTCAAGAATTTCAACAATCCAAACACAGGGCAATGATACCTCAAGTATTGTTCGAGAAAGTGATCACTGACTCCTGAGTGGAGGACCCAGTCACAGTTTGAAACAAAAATCAAATCAAGAAGAGAATGGGAGTGTTCTGTATAGTGAGTAGGTTCGTGTACAATCTGCTCCAAAGAAAACTGTTGAGTAATAGAATTGATCTTGCGCATGGTCAAGTCGTTGAGAGCGTGGTAGTTGAAATCACCAGTGACGACAATGTCCGATATACCAGAATCGACAGCTAGCCCGATGGAGTCTTCAATGTGAGAATGATAGATGGTATCAGAATTAAGCGGACGATAGAAACAACCAAATAGTATACGCTTGTTACTACAGACTTCCACCTCTAGCCAAATACATTCAGGATGAGGCAGCACAAGATCAGTTCGACGTCTGTAATAAATGCTATCTTTGATATAAACTAGAACCCCTCCATGAGAATCACCAATTCGGTCACGCCTTTCGGGAACATGATATGAATTAAGCTTGATGTCTTCTGTTGTAATTTTATTGTTTAGCCATGTTTCTGTGAAAGCCAGTATGTCGTGATCGTTTAGCTCAGTGTAAAGTACGTCCAGTTTGTGCTGAATGCTCTGGACATTTAAATGCACAAAAGAGAAGTATTGAGAAATGTCACTTTTAATTGTACTTGAGTTAAGTGAGACATCAGATGATGATGAGATATGACAGGGGTCCTGGATTTGAATGTATGTCCCCTGCCCTGATTATGATAATGCAAAACCATGGAAATAAGATTGTGAGTGTAAGACACATAAGTAATTGATATGTGAAAAATTTGTTGTGATTGTATCGTATGCTTGAAAGGACTTTCCTGTAAGGACGTTTTACGGACAAAGTTACATTGGCGTTTTGTAGAACAGATATATGAATAGAGGCAAGGTGAATTATGTTGGTGTTCAGATATATTAAGAATAGAATGTTTGTAAACAAAGGTAAGTACCCTCTGCATCTGTATATAGACATGACGGAAGGTAAAAACTTGTATGATATCATGTTATTGAAAGTAGAAATAACAGAAACAAATGCATAGCCGTGATGTCAAGTATACAAGAAGCGTTGTATGTAGATTCAACAATATCATTACTGCAGCGAGAGACGTAAAAGAGAATATAATAGATTTTAACAAAGGAGAGATGTAAATAATAGAGTACAAAGAAATGAAATAGAAACATCACGTGTGGGTACAAAGCTGGAGGCTTACTATATAATTCACAAGATAGAAATATTCTCAGTCTATATAGTCTCGGTTTGAAAGTTGGACGTTAATAAATGCATTGTTTGAAGTTTAAGGTCGTTTAACTTGAGGATTAAATGATATGAGATGATAAGGCAAGAACTCTATAAGAGCTGCCAAACTCAGTTAAACTATCTAGAACAAGTAGAAACCAATGCAAACAAATTGATTGAGAGTATAGTGGATCATTTCATTACGCGTTCCGGGTGGACAGTAAACTATATGATAAAGATAGTGTTCATAAACCGGTATAGTTATAGTTACATATAAAAAATAGTCCTAAAAGTTCTTGAGTCACCGAGGTCAAATTCTGGGACACAGCAAGATGTTAATGAAAATAATAAATTTACATTCACAAACACAAAATTATGATAATCAAATATGGATACATATTCGAAAAATTCAATTTCAAGTAGCTTAACTTATCGTATTATATTAGAAACACAACAAAAAATAATTCTGTTTGTATAATCTATTTAGTTTGTTGGATAAAATTTACCAACCTTCAATTGATTTCACCAACTATTTGTTAAGATAGTATTATGAACAGACAGTTCGTAGTGATACAACATTGATTAAGAGTAAGACTAGAGTAAGTTTTGATAATAAATATTTCTTCAGATTCGCTTATAAGAAATTTTATACCAGGAGTGCGTTAATTTAACGCAACAAAAACTCTTCATTTCGTCGCTGTACATGAACTTAAAAGTGTAAATGATTCGTTATAGTCACACTTGAGATGTGTAGTCATTCATATGTAAATCACCTCCACGGTTATTGAGCATTGAAACTATTTCTATTGGGCCTTGATTCAAAATTTGACCGCTAAATAATACACTTTATGAATGAATGAAAATACTATAATACGTTAAGTAAACACGATTGCTCGCATGGCTATCTAAAATAAAGCCAGGTAATTGTGACAAAATAGTAGAATATTTAGGGGTAATACTACTTCATAATTATTGAGAGAAAAAAACGAACTTCTATAGTCTCTCATTACATGACTACCTGTTTGTGAAAGAATATTAATTCGATTTACGGAATGCAATTGAGTAAGAACAGTCCAAACACGGACCTTGCATACTACTACCTAAATGTCTACCTTTTTGGACATAACACGTTTTCAAACAAAATGAGGTTGGCGTAAATTTAACCGATTATACATATATTAGTATAATTGGATATTAGAACGCCTGCACTTACAAATACTAAGTACAATGTATTAGCTGCAAGTATTATAAATGTTTATGATAATCAATGTAGGGTATTAAATAACACAAAAAGGTGTTAAATAACACATTGAGTGAAAATGTGAAAATGCATTAACTAAGACAATGAATGAAAATATCATTGATTAAATACGAAGAGGTCAAGCTCGATTTATCTTTGATTGTGTCTGACGGAAGAGGGGGAGGACTCTGTGATGGGCAGTTTTTAAATCCCACTGGGACGAAACTGTTTTGATTTCTGTCCTCTGGCCTGTTTCGTCGGGCCCTTAAGGGTGTTTCTCTTGGTGCTCTGCCTTCTGCAAAGGCATTGAGTACATACGTTTTTTGGTTCTCAAGGTTTGCTTTTTATATATTTATACACGAGCATTTTTGTGTTTTACATACCATGCCTTTTGTTTCCATTGCGTGTGTTAGAGATTCACCTAGCAGGGATTACTTTTATTTACACTGTCCTGTGACTTTGGAACATGGTGGGGGTAAGAGTGAGGTTGGGTGCGCACCATAAACCGGTTTAAGCTCCCCAGTGGTGTTTTTGCCACTGACCGTTCCAAGGCGGTGCCCCACTGTGTTCCTTTAATTGTTCGTTTTGTCCTCGTGTGTTTGCTTTGTATGCTAGTGTGTGTTGGTAGTGTATGTGTGTGTGTGTACATGATTGTGTGTGTGTGTGTGTGTTGTGTTTGTGTGTGTGTGTGTGTGTGTGTGTGTGTGTGTTGGTGGTGTGCACTTCTGGGTGCTGTGGGGCTCGTTTTGGGGAGGCTGCGTTTTTGGTACGTGGCATTCCCTGTTTGATATTATTTTTGTTTTTAAATAATAATACGTGTCAATATCTATTGCACATAAAACGTATTGTTCCAAGATATCAGTTGAAGTGTACAGAGCACAGTCAGTCAATTTTAGCAGACTCTTCAACCATCTTTTCGTAATCTGCAGGTACAGAGTAGTGATAGAACGGAGCCAGATCACTTTGACTTAAAATACGATGTACGCTCGTCTTGATGCTCTTTACTGCTTTGATGAAGACGATGCCGTTCATGGACCAAGCACCAAGAATATTGCGACCTTTTACCATATTTCGAGCTGAAAACAACAATTCAGACCTATGACGGGTCAAGTCCTCATTAATGAATACCCCACCATAGCCATTCTTCTTAAGATGTACGCGTTTCTTAAACATTGCGTCACGTGATCTACGAGAAGTAAATTTAACGAGGACATCCCTTGGTTTGAAGTTTTTCGGTTTACCAACACGATGGGAGACAGCGACGTCGGAAAGGTCTAAAGAAAGTCCAACAGCCGTTGCCATATTTAAGACGTACATATCCATGTCATCGATCTCATCACCCGAAACCTCCGGTACGCCAGATATGCGTATACTGTCACGACGACTGTACTGTTCAGCTGCATCAGCCTTTAGGTTTAGATCCACAATCTGCCTACGGAGATCGGCGACCTCCGTTCCAAGTGACTCATTTTCTAGCTCAAGATCAGTGACTTGCTTCTTGAGTTTATCGGTGACCACTTGCACAATTGACTTAACAGTACTATCAATCATAGATTTCATCTCATCCTGCATAGATGCTTGTAAAGTTATTGTTATGGCCCTAACTGAAGATTCGTCAAGGTGAATCACAGATGGAGGTGACGCCATATCTATATGAGAATCCTGACTTTCATTTAAGTCCGACAGAGAAATGTTAAATTTATTTTTTTTATTTTCAAGAAGGTCGACTGGCGAAGACAAATTACTTTTTTTTTTTTAAGATGAAACTGGTGTCGTGTTTTCGCTAGTCGTAATACGTTGATACAAGAAATAGTAGTATTCAAGTTTATTGTATAGCACATAGCCACAGTTGACAGGTAGTATACGTGTACTGAATTGTAAAAATCTGAGTAAGACTTCCACGGGAATCACGAGAATGTGTACATACCGTCCATTCATCAGACAAAATATCCAAATTGCTCACATAAACTTCATTAGCTTCATTAAATCCAACATATCATATCGCCACTGTACACAAAAAAGTTTCACATGTCACTAGTAAGATTTGCAGCCTTCAACAGCTTATGACAAACGGTTAATTCATGTTTTTTCTTGAGATGAAAATCACAACGCCGCACCATATTTACCGGAAGTGATGTAGTTTGTCTTTGATCTTTATTGAGCCGAGTTAAATTCATAATAACTTCTTGGTATGACTTGACTCTCACAGAGTGAAAGCTTTTCATTATGTTTGCTTCTGAAATAGGTAGCTTTTCTTTATACAGGGAAGTCATCTTCAGTTTTTGTTTGTTGCCAGGTCTCCCTTTTCTGGTATTTTACCTTGATTCTATTTTAAGGTATTTTGTCTGTTCAAAAGAATAATTGAAAAATATGCTCCCTTAAACATCTCTTCTCAGCTCTATACATTTCACATTTCACCAGTTAACTTTTTCTTCTTTTAGGCTGGTTTTCATGTTGGCAGCGAATGACTTTCTGTATGTTTTCATGTCATATATGTCATCATATTTCAGTGGTATTAAGATGTATGGTTGTTTTCGTCTGGTCTTTGATATAATAGTGTCCCATTGAGACGGCATAAACACATTTGTGTTTTTCTTTGAGTGTTCTATTGCAGCATGCATGGAGTCACACTCTATTTCTGAATGACCCTTCTCAAAGAATGTTTCTGAATTTTTCATGAGACATGTATATTTTGTCATTGCATACAAAGGCATATGACAACAAACTGGTTACAATTTTGTCCACCACAAGTATCAGAATACAAGACAACTTCTTTAACATTTCTAGGAAGTGAAAAAGAGAAAGTTGATATGGCATGTTCCTATTTCATCCCAAATGTAGCATTTTCCTTTTCCATCCCCTTATGAGTAAATGCAAAGATTGTATGTTGATAGGCAGCGTTTGTAGTATATTATTCCAATATTTTTATGTGGCGTTGAAAGGACTGCCTGAAGATCAAATGTTGCGGCAACAAATTCTGGATTATCTTTTGCCTTCTGCTTGTCTTTTCGTTTCTTATTTTGCTTGCTTCACGGCTAGCAAGATGCCTTTCATGCAATTCATCTAAAGATCTGTCATTTATTCCACGACTCTTATTCTCTTCAAATGGTGCATTGATCCTTCTTTGGTTTGTGGAATGACAGATTAAACTCAGTAAAAAATATCTTCCGATAAATATCAAATCCGCAATTCTCTCGGCCTTTAGTTTTATAGTCATCTGCATACAGTTAATACCTTTTCGTTATAAACAAACTTGCATCGAGATATTTTCTTTTTGTATCTTTTCATGTATAGTGGGACGCAACACCAGGAAATGATTTGATGTATTCACGTATAACATTTAACTTGTCTTTTGGTGTTTAATTGTTTGGAGATCAGTATTCAAAATGAATAAATGATTTAACAAAAGTAACAAAGAGGTGCCGAAACAAAGTGGCGTGTTTTCCTTACACGAAGCATTTAATATGTAAACAAATGTGTACGGTTACGTTTCGTTATACAGCTCGTTGGTCGTAACTCGCTGGAGTGCACATGCACGATTTTATTATGTTCACTTAAATATGAGATATATATATCCGACTAATATTAACATCAAAGTATTGAAATATTAAAAGAAGGGGATTTCGAAATAGGCAAGCTTGCGAAAACGCGCTTTTTAAGCAGTATAATAGCCCACACTTCTCTGGTAAAACATTACATTTAATTCATTATTTGAATATGCATGCATAGGTTGCGTCATTTTATACATTTATCTTTAAGTTTCGTTTATATAATGTAAATAATAATTCATTGTTCTCCGTGGTACAACGTATAGTCGGAAAACTATTGTCCTGGGTGTTGACTTGCAAAACCTGTTTGACCAGTTTTTGGTCACCTGATCCGTCAGTCGTATAAATAGACTGGTCAGTCTAGGTAGCGTCAGTTCTAGCGAGCTTTTCATTCGATAGAGACATCGACATTTTCTTCATATTTAACGTACCGGGTTTTTTCATATTTGTTCATTAAATGATTTTTATGTAATGTCCGGACATGGTCCTTAGTTTTCGATGAACGAACAGAATTTGGCTTATTTTTTTTTCAAACTTGTATTTGATTCTTCAAGTGAAGTTCTGCGTGCATGCCACGGACACAGGTTTTAAATTTTCCCAAAAAGGTTTTTGTCCTGGGCGGCTTCGTTCCTGAGACGGATATTCGGTGTTATCTGTTTTGGCTAAGTAAAAACGTATCGTGAGTTTTATTACAATTAGTAGTGTGCTTACACTACCACCAGTTGTTTTGGCATTTTTTATTCGACCTTTTTACAGATTCGATCGAGATATGCAGTTATTTTATAATGAAAATGCATATATATTATCAGAGGCAATGTGGTGTGTTTTCAGTATTGACATTGTTATCGAAGTATAATGTCATATATAAATGTATAAACGCCGCCTGTAGTATGTACGCCTCTGTCGGTGTCTCTTGAATAAAGAGCCTTGCCAAATGCACAATTTGGTCTTTGTTGTCAACTTTGTAACGAAAGTAGAAAGGACGCGACTTGTCGTTCACATATAATACATACTGAGGAGTAGTAAATCACTGGTGTGTTATCCTTACCTGCATCCGATTAATGTCTAAATAAAGACCGACTTGGAAAATTATGTTTCTATTTCAAGTACATGACTTTCTAGCTGATTTTCAGAAAAATAAGACCATAATTTCTATATTGAAATCAGACTTTCTCAGCTCATTAATACGCAAGCGAGCTCAAATGAATTGTTTGTTGTGTACACTGATGATTATGTTTTTATTAATCAATTTATGTAAGTTTGAAAAGAAAGTGTCATATTAAAGTTTACATCAAACTGATTGTACATGAAAAGAGTGTTAGGAGATTTTACTTTAATTGTACCGCACTATTTTGATTAACGTAGGAAAAAGGTTCCAGTAGTTGTTGTAGGGCACAATCCAGTTCTGGTGCAAAGCCTATGGAAGGTAATAACCTTCCACAAATGAGTGTTGACAAAATTTTAGCTAGCCGAATGCATCGTAATATATGCAGCTTTGGAAAATACACCCGTCTCCCCTGCTTTCGTGATGGGGTGGAGGAAAACAAACAACTAAAAACTAAATGTCTATCAGATTGTGACATGTAACTAATTCAGACTAATCTAATATAACAAAATGATTACCAACACAAATACGCACACTTCATAAATAAATAATTTTCGTCATTTGTTTCATCGTCCTTTGCGTCTTGTTTGTTTCAAATTGTTTGTCGTTTGCCCGTATTTCTAATATGCATTTCTGTATAAATAAAACGACAAATTGTAGCAAGAGTGCTTGATGCATTGATATATTGTGTCTATTTATTTTTATGCTTACTATTTGATTGTATATGCTAAATAAATCATAAACTTGACCTCTTATATTACTATTCAATCAGTATAAAATGACCAACATTAATCTAAAATTGGAACATAATAATGACCATTGATTGATTCACTTTGAAAATGGTGGAGCATAAGCAAATATCGCCTTTGTTTACAATCCTTCATAAATCTATCTAATGGGATTACTTATATACCTTTTGCCAGTTTATACGAGTCTGGGCGCCAGCCGTTTTGTCAGTCGGTCGACCGCTCCATATTTTATTCACTCATCGAAGGGTTTCCACGAAACTTGGAAAACCACTTCCATCTCTGGAATAAAACATGCAATTATTTTCATAATACACGAAACATTCTGTTCATTCCGTTGCAGGGAATAAAAGATGGATACACACACTATCTAATGGGTTTGATGTATCGTGTTCTTATAGGGCTGTGGAACTTGTATACATTGAATATTTCAGAAAATGAAAAAGAACCGTCTTGAAAATATAAAGAAAGTATCTTAATATATTTTTTTGTAAGGAATATTGATGCAGCTCCATACATATGTTTCCAACAAAGCACGAAACACTGCAATCATTTGCTTTCAAAAATGTATAAAATAATGTTATAAATCGGATGTACATATTTTGCTAATTTACTTTTTACGGATAAAATATATTTATATATACAGATTCACACAGGCGTACAGAGGGCTTTTCTTCCCGGGCAACCAATAGGTATGCCCTTAGATAATCCAACATTAGCCGAGAAGCTTAGAGAAGCAGGGTATTCTACGCATATGGTGGGTAAATGGCATCTCGGCTTCCATACAAGAAGGTTTCTTCCAACTAATCGAGGATTTGACAGTTTTTTTGGTTTGTATTATTCCCCTATGTTTTCATAATAGATCCTTTTTTATTTGTATGTTTTGCATCTACGATTCATTCCTTCGGAAATATAAACAAAAAAGTAAAATTCTGTGAACTATTTGGTTTTTTTTCTTACTCAAATCAGTGAAGACGTAATAGCATGCGGGTGTCGTTTGAAGTTAGTTAAAGTCATGCCGGAGAATAGATAATTCCCTTTCCTACACAAACGACCCCCGTTCAATGTATTTACAGTATTAAGTAAGACAGGGTCGTGAATCGGCCATTCAACAGTCATCTGAGTACGTTAATACCAAGACTTTAAAGCAGAATATGTTGAGACAAAATAAAGTGTGAGCTCATAAAGCGATTTTATGATTCTTGTAACAGTCATTCTACTTATAGGAACAGTGCCATTATTCTAATTTGAAAACAAAAATTTTCCAAATAAGGTCAATGGTTTCTGACAACAATACAGCTATAAAAACCTATATAAAATGCACGTGGTCAGTTTTCGCTCAAACGGCTTGATTTGAACATGCTTGGTACATGACTACTACATACCAAAATGCTTAAGTTCCGGGCCTTGTGGGTTTAATACGAAGATTTTTAAAGGTTTTTAAACATTGACAACCTGGGCGTTGCACTTGTGGCTTTGAAAACGATGTTTTAACAGTTTTTCTTCTCTAAAAACAAAAATAATATCGAAGGCTATGTTTCTAATTAGACCATCTGGGCGTGGCCAAGTTTTACCTCGATTGCATGTTCGAATTGTAAATAATTAAAAGCCTGAAAAAGTGACTTCTAATTCAACAAGACTGAAAACGCATTGACTCAACATGAAATTAAACCTCGTAGAGAATATCATGGAAAATAAAAATATTAACTAGTTATAGACATAATTATGTGTACTTTATGGCTAGAGTTCGAGTATTTTTAATTCAGTTACTGATTTTATTTTGTGTATTGTACATGTTTCTATGTTCTATTCTTCTTTTTGTTTTCTTTGTGCATGTAAGGGTTCTATAACGGATTTTCCGACCACTTTACCCACATAACAAAGCATCGTTATGGTATGGAAGGCTACGACCTAGTGGAAAACGATCATCCTGTTAACTGGACTTCGTACGAAGGCTATTATTCAACATACCTATTCGCAGATAAAACCATTGACATTATACGAAAACATAGGTCAAACAAGGTATACAAATTTCCCTTTGTTATGAGCGATACGTGAACGTTATACGTATATTACGTAGCGTGTCAGTCACATAATAAATAGGCTCTAAGCTTTTAGGAAAATATGCTCATTACAGATTAAAATTTACGTAGGTACTGTTTAACAAGATTTATCAATACAAATTATTTGGTAAATGTACATCACTTTAAGAGGCAATATGTACTCTTTTCATAAACGACAGTAACGAATAGTAACTCATTTATTCAAATGTTTTGTCCAAACTAGCCTAAGCTTATTATTCAAATAGTGTTTATCTATCACTCACTGCGAGTTCATTATTTGATCCGATCAAAGTATTCAGCGTGTATATTTCAAATTTATAATTATGATGGATATCATCTGTTTGTCTATAGACTGTTCCTGTAAATAGTACGTGTATGCCATATATATGCACATGGAACAAATAGATTGACATGCACATAACTCTAGTGAATTTTTACATCAGCTTGCTGAATTGCCATGAAAGTACTTTAAATTAATTAGAAAAAGAATTACAAAAATGTTCAAAACATTAATTTTTCAAAAACCATTATCCCCTGTTTCTTTGGCATCTATATGTCCGTATACTTAACAAACGGAAAGGCCATTCGAAATCAAGATATTTTGAAATTTGTGTCTCAGGACTCATCGACAAAAATTGACAGAAAAAAACACTGACAATGATTTTATATTTTATAACGTGTGATCAGGTCGGATTGGTTGGTTTGAAAAAATGATACATGAAACATTTCATTACCGGCAATACTTCAAAATACTACAGAAACATTGTTAGAAATAATCGGTTGGTAATAATATGCAGAAAAACGCGAGCCATCTAATTCGCTTACATATATTACAAAATAGGATCTTTTTATAAATAACGAAAACTATTGCAGTGTAAAGTTATGTTATTCTGATGCATTGTCATAACGTTGTTGACGGGCAGTTTGACAGATCTGTAAATATGAGCAAGAAAAGATGAATAAATAAGAGAATGAGATTTTCGGAGGTGTTGCATCATTTCCTTCTTGGACCATACAGCTCATGACCCCATATATCTCACATAATTATCTTGAATGAGGTTCAGTCTTCAATAATCTTTAAACAATACGTTTCAATTTTTTTTTTTTTTTTTACTTTTTGAAATCAAGAAGAAATGTGTGGAGAAAGAACGTATTTGAATAGAGATCCATTACTAGCCAATCATCAGCCAGATGTTAGACACGAAGAGAAGACCGAAGGATACTTTAGGATGACGAGTGATTGATAAAACACTCTTTTGATATTTTTACAATGTTTGTTCACTATCTTTGGCTTCATACTGTTTACAAAAACGTAAAACTATCAAAATTAATTCAATGAATTGTAATTGTTTTAATTGCAGGCTCAGTGACAACTGTTTTGAGTAGGGTCTGTCTATATATATGAAAAATGTTAAACGATAAGCCGGAATAAGTAAATTAAAAAAATGAAAATAATGACGCTATATGAGTTTTCTATTTGCATTTTTATTAATATTTTGTTATTCGAAACTCTTTTGATCTCGAGACACCAAATAAGAAGTACAAGTTTTATTACGTAACCCCCACTATATCGAACACTTTCCGATTGTTCATAGTTTCAAATAGGACACCAACAGAATGTTCTGGTAAATTAAATCACTTTAAAGTTTTATCAGTATCCTTTTCGTTGAATAGAGCTTTTTGTTATGATGTGAAGGAATTGGAAAGAAATTGTCATATAAGAGTCTCCATACATGGTAACTCAAGCTGTTATTTATTTGGCATTCTGTAAAACAACATATAGTCATTTGCAATATGTTTCTGTACTTACAATAAAACAATCATGTACCAAGCAAGATAACTTTAAACTCTAATGGATAGGTTTTAGTCGATGGGACCAATAAGCATTCTTATCATAGGTTTGCTATTCTATCAAAATAGCAGCTGACAAGTACAGTACAGCACAGGCGAAACCCCACGCATATGCGTCCATGCGGCATGTAAATAAGGGTCTGAAAGCATGCAGATGCGGCGGGAAATCAAACGCGCGACGCGACATCGAAAATCGTATGCGGCATTCAATTGCCGCATCTGAAAGACAAAAAAGCAATCAAGCGCATTCAAGCGCGACAACCAGTCCCGCCGCGTGATGCCACGTGTCGCGACGTTATGCGGCATGTCATTATCTATACAGGTAAAAGCGATGAAATAAAAAATATGTACTACATTGTATCAAGGTCTTTCAAATAGTATGGTCCGGAAACGAGCGTAATACGATAAATAACCTGCCTCGGATCACGTGACAAACATCCGGGTACCCCAATTTTGGAAAAAGAAAGAAATTATTGATACTTTA